>JADOBS010302958.1:0-16023 GCA_015708375.1 Cydonia oblonga | reverse complement strand
GTTTTTAGCTTATTTTGAGTTCTTTGAGTCTAGTTAGGTATTTTAAGCATAGTTTTGTGTTTTTGAGTCTATTTTTATATCTTTGAGTCAGTTTCAACTAGATTAGCAATCCCTCCTAATCCCCGGTTCAGAACGATCCCTACTTATACATATACTACAATTGTCACAAGAGGGTTTAATTTGTGTGCTTAATTTATTTGGCATCAACATTGCAATCAATTCGTAAATTAACGTAGAACATTATACTATTCAAAAAATGAAATATGAACATATTACATGATTCAAAATTAAGGTGGTAAAATATAATTTACCGAATAATAAGTAAAGCACACCTCCAATAGCCTAAGTTGAAGTATCCAACTTAGAGACAGGATCCTCGCCGGATCCTCTTTGTGAGGATCTCGAAGATCCTCCAATCATATCTGTTTATTATACATTGTGCAATCAATTTTTATCGGGTATTATTTATATTAAATTTTAAATTAAAAAAATTATAATGATTTCTGATTGTACGATGTACGATGAACTTATATAATTTGAAGATTCTCGAAATTCTGACAAAGAGTATCCTGACTCTCCGACTTAATTAGCCAGCCCATTACTTTCACTCTCTCTCTCTCAAACTTTGAAGCCGGAAGAGCAGAGACCTCGTCGAATATCATCAGGTATGCTTCCCGAACCCAGAACCGTCTTCTAAACCCTAAAACTTAAAACCCAACAAACAATATTCCCTGCAAGTTTGAACAATTAGAATTTTCTAGGGTTGTTTTGAATTCATATTACAACTTCCCATGTAATTCTCAATTATTTGGAATAATTTCCATCACTCTTATGGTTTTTCTGATAAGATATGTTTGCTCTGCTTAAAATGTGGCAAGAAAATATGTCCCTCTGGCTCTCTGGGAGTTTTTATTTCTTTCCATTTATTTGTTTGATACTTGTTAATTGGTGTGGTGGATTGGTAAAGGAAAAACATCTGCTATGGAGATGGAATTACACTGCTTTATTCCATAGATAATATTTGGGTTCTGGGTTTAAAACCTCAGAAAACGTTTGTGTGAGTGCGTGAATTTGGTTAGTTTCTCTCTGTGTGGGGTTACTTTGGGCAATTCTTTAGTTTAATGGTTGTTGTTGTTGGAATGTTCCATCGTTTGATAATCCGATTTTGCAGTAAAAGCTAAACCCAAGCTAAAATAGAGAGAAGAAATATAGTTAAACCTATTCACATTACCATAGTGGAGTAATGATTCCTAGGGAAATGATAAGCACAGCCATTTTTAGTCTCGCACACATTCCTGTTTAATCATGCCTATTGTTTCCGTTTGATTTATTCGATTTGATGGCCAAAAATATGGAGAGGTGTGTGAAAATCACCCCCCTTTTACCCTTCTGTCTGATGGTTGGCTCTTGGCAGTTGTGTTGATTTTAACCAGTAAATTGGATTCCTTATCGCATTTCCTGTTGAAATCTCAATGGTTAGATTGAACTTCTGTTTGCAGTTTTCTTGCTCCCTTCTTTTAATTTGTCTTTACTGAAAACTGCGGTATTGTATTTTTACGTGTATGTAACTCAAGGATTCTTTCACCATGTTCTGAATTTCTTGACTTCAGTTACATATTGGTTTCGGTTAGGCCAAAATGACTTTTAGAATTTTATAAAGAATGCATATGCTTACAATCTATCAATGACTAAATGAGTAACTAAGTTCTTTGCATTTCGTGCTTCTGTTAAAGACTGCTAAAGAAGAGATTGACTTTGCATTGGTGGTGATGGTGGAAGTGTGGTGGTCCCTGTTAGCAGCTATCCCTGCAGTGGTTGCAGGACAAGCATTTCGAGTGAAGAAAAGGCGTGCTGAAGAACAGAGATTAATGAGTGCCAGGGGGAGGGAGAAGAGTTCCGATGAGATTTTTGTCTGTGAAAGGGTATGTACATCAAAGAGAATGCTGAAAAAGGTAGGTGCATTTTCAAAGGATCCAATTCCTGATAGCTGTGTTACCGTGTGCGGTGTATCTGAGCTGGATGCTTGTGCTGATGCATGTGCACGCACTGTTTGCGTAAACCAACATCAAGTACCTAACTGGAATGACATCTGCCTTCGGAGATGCCAGAGTGAATGTCTTAAACTCTCTTCTTCCAGTTCTTCTTAGTAGCTTCAATCTAAAAAGGAAATGTGTATTGCAAGTTGAATTATCATGGTGTCGGTTGCTACCATTTTCTGAGGTTTTAAGCTCAGTTTTAAGCTCACAGAATGTGACTGACATTGACTTGGTATCAGTTTTGAGCTCACAACCGTTGGATTAAATCTTTTGCTTTATTGCTCAAGCTTGTTTGTTGGCTTTTCGAATTATCTTGTTATGTCCCTTTCTGTTCAACATATATAGGCGTGTTGTTGAGTTTAAGCTTGCAACTGATGTAGATTGAGGTACTCGGCGAAGCTGCCATGTATTGCTTGTTATCATGCTTGAGTAGCCATAGTGGACAGCTAAAGCAGGTGTAACTGGATCTCAGGTACCCGACCATTCAGATGACGGTGAGTGCCGTATCCCTGAATTTCTTGTTATTAATTTTTTTTTTTTTTTTAATTTTCATACGGTTGATGGAACCTATGAAATTGTTGTTCTGTGGGGATGTAATTGGGATAACTTCTCAGTTGAAGATATGAATCTCATGATTTCCCAAATGCAGCAGCAGGCAATGCGAAATTTTGGACGTCCGCAGGGAAATATCAGAGACCTTAACAGATTCTTATCCTAACTTTTAATTTCTTTTTGTTACAATGGAAGACAAACGAACTATTGATCTAGTCTAATCTTTAACTCATTCCCACACCTACCCTCACCACTTGGGCGCCAACTTATGGGCTTCGATTCTTATCCCGACGTATCGATGAGTTACGATTAGGATGGTCAATGGTTCGATCTCTTTCGATATAACAAAAAAGCGAGACAAGGTTATTATTCATCAATGGATTGAATAGCTTCCCATGCGATCACTGATTGCTTAAGCATAAAACCGAATCAATGCAGCTTGATACAAGTTTACAATGAATGAAAGAAATGTTTAAGCCAAAAACGCCTCGACTAATTTAAGCATTAAACAAAAAAGATTATCAAAGCTCTGCATGCGCAACAGGAGTCTCTTCGTGCGGAGAAGCCACCGTCTCCTTTACCTTTTCTGCTGTCTTATGCACCGTCCCTCCCACAGCTTCGCCTGCGGATTTAGCCGATTCCTCCACCGTATGTCTGCTTGTTTCAAAACTCTTCTGTGCTGCCTCTTTCACTTTTCCTCCCATCCCTTGATCATTGCCTTCGCTGCCCTTTGCATTTGCCTCGTCTCCACCCCTGAAACTGATAAAAACAACTTCACAAGCCCCTTTCTTTTCTTTCTTTTGTTTGGATCAAAACAAGACTTGGAACCTCTTTCAACATTATATTGAAAAATATCAACTTGTACAAAACTCTTCGAGAATCGTCTGAAATCCCTCATTTTGTTTACAGTTTCAAGCAAACGAAAACAGGCTATGCTTGAGAAGATTGGATAATAATATGATTGAACCATTGGAGATATATAAATCAATAGACTTACTCTAAATTTGGAGGGGAAAATTGCAACTGCATGTCGTTTATGATGGTTTTAACTTTGTCCCATGCATTTTGGTGAGACTTTTGCAGGACAGAGATTGTATCATAGAGCATAGACATTGTGTCTTGCATTGTTCTTCCAAAAGCAGTTTGCTGATCTGCTTCCTCATTCTTTTCGACCTCTGGTTGTGCTTCCCCGATTGTTTTCGGAATCTGAAGCGAGACGATGATGAACCAGAAAAGAAAGAGTGCTGTTCTTCTGCTGAATCTGTCCATGCCACCAAAACTGGAAGAATTCAATTAAAATAGGAGCTCAATTGGGCTGTTTCAGATTTGAACGTTTTCTAGGCTTGTAGCTGATACATGTACGCTAACGTGGGGTTAGCTTCTTGCTTGTAGGATTCCACATTTGAAGTTGTCAATCATGGTTGACATGTAATAATATGACCGTAATTTGGCATTAGTAATTTATGGCTTGCAATTTTTATTGACTTTGTGAAAGAATGTCAGTTACAAATTTATAACTAATCTTCTGGATCTATGGCATGTTATTCTGATCTGAGTCCCAATATAATACCTGAAATATAATAATAAATATCATATGAAACTTGGAACTGCAAACGTGCGCATATTAGCCAGAACGTATGTGCTCCTCTCTATTCACCCGAGGTTGAATTTGGATTCTTGAACATGTACCTACTTTGGTGTTAGAAAAGATTTTCAAAACAAAACGATGGGATTTAAAAAGTGATAGGCCAACGACCGGTGAGACCAGTGGAAGCTAATGACCGCTCAGTGGGTCGAACAGCTGATCAGTATTGTTACGAAATTTAAATTGTGTGGTACCTTTTTTAAGGTAGAGAGGTCTCCATTTTGTTTTAAACGTTGATACTCTGTATCCAACTCATAAAAAGTGAAGAAAGTTGAGGTTCTGTCATAAATTTAATTGGCATTATGGGAAGTAGCACAACTTACTTATCCAAGCAAGGTCCCTCCTTTTATCAATGTGGGATTCATTCTCAGCATGGCCCCTCACTTGTGGCAAATTTTCAAGCCAAATATGTGGACAGCATAATGGGGTGACGTGGAGCGCATCTGGCTATTTGCCTTCACACATGGGACAACCTTCTCTATTACCTTGAAAAAAGTTGAGGTTCCACCATAAAACCAATTAGCAATATGGGGGGACTAGCCCAACTTATAAGTCCATGCAAGGTCCCTCATTTCATCAATGTGGAATTCATTCTCAACAAAAAGACTTTACAAACATGTTCTAAAAGTTTGAATATCAACTCAAATTGAAGAGAAGTTTCATATGAGCTTCATTGTATCTACATGGCATATTCACAATTCCTCCTTGCACACAAATAGTGGGAGCAAATCTTGTCTGAAGTTAATGTTTATAGATCCATGAAGCAACATTATCTTTCACATCCTAGCATAACCTAAAGGGATAACTCACAGCTAACAACTTGTACAGCTGTAACAATTTTGTAACTAATCTATGTGTTAGAGACCTAATTAAGTATAATTAGGCACTAAGCTTTATTAAAGCAATGTGTATATATTGAGTTGTATTCCTTACACATTAAGTAATGAAATTCAAAGATTTATTTCTTTACATGGTATCATCGCATCTCCGCCCAACAGCCTCTCGATCCCTCTTTTTCTTATGATTTCGTCTTCGATCGATCGATACGATTTCTTCTTCGATCGTTGCATCTGTAATTCTTGCTTCTCCGATCTTTGATCTTCGGCCATGGTGTTTTCGACTTCCTCTCATGCGCAACCTGAAGTTGTTGTTACTGCTCCTGCAAATTCTTTCCCCAATGTTGCAGCGATGAACCCGAATTCTTCATTCCTCAATCTCGTCAATTTCTTCCATAACTGTTCAGAATATCAATTGTGTGGTCCGTACAAAGCTCAAGCATGACAATTACCTCGTCTAGAAAGCTCTATTCGCTCCAATTTTCCGACAATAGAAACTTACTGGCATTGTTGATGCTTTGAAATTTGCTCGTCGCCGTATGTTCTTGATGAATCTAGTCAAATCACTGGAGTTCCAAACCCTGCCTTCGAGACTTGGTATGAAAAAGATCAGAATATACTTCTCTGGTTGAATTCAACTCTCTATGAGGATATTATTCCGTTTACCATTGGTGTCACCTCATCTCATGATCTCTGGTTAAACCTTGAGCATCGATTTGGTGATGTGTTTGCAGCTCACATTCATTAGGTTCGTTCTAGTCTTCATTTTATTCACAAAGGCGATTTTTCTATCTCAGATTATCTGCAGCGAATTAAAGGTCTTGCTGATTCATTAATGGCTGCTGGAGCTCCTGTCTCTGATCATGATTTGATTACTGTTACTCTCAATGGCTTACTTGATGAGTATGAGTCTTTCATTGACTCTATCATGTTCAGGATATCTACCACAACATTGGATGAACTTCATGGCTTGTTGATTAACAAGGAAGTTTTCATGAATCGCAAGAAGAAAGGTGTGGCATCTTCCACTTCTGAGCCTTTTCAGGCATTTGTTTCGCAGTCTCAACCCCCTCTCATTCCTAGACCACCACAATTCTACAATTTTCCTCAAGCTTTTGATGCTCAACAATCATCCTTCATTGCTCCACCAAAGTTTAACAACAATAATCGTGGTCGAGGACCCTCTCAGCTCAATAATCGTGGTAATTTTCACAAGAACTTTAACAACTCTAGTGGTAACTTCAACAATTATGGTGGAAATCATGGCAACTACATAAATAATTTTCGAAATCGCAATAATTTTGGTGGTAATCATCATAATTCTGGTGGCCGCAATCCCTACCAAATATGTAACTCTTTTGATCATGAAGCTATTGATTGTTATGAGAGGATGAATCATGCTTTTGCTGGAAAAATCCCTCCTACCAAGCGAGCTGCTATGTGTGCTCACACAAACTTTAAGCAATCCTTTCCTACTTGGTTGATAGACTCAGGTGCCACATCCCATATTAGTAATGACATTTCTACCATTCAGTCTCCACATAACTCTATAGTTTCAACACCACATGCTTCTTTCAAATTAAGTAATATTTTTCATGTTCCACTGATGAAATTCAATTTACTCTCTGCCTATCAATTCTTAAAAGATAACTATTGCTCTTTGACCCTTGATTCTGATGGTTCTGAAATCAAGGATCGTTCTTCAGGGTGGACGTTTTTTCGAGGGCCAGTTAGAGAAGGATTTTATCCATTTCAAGGCATCTCACATGTCACTTCTTCACATTCGGCTCTTCTCAGCACTAAAGCCTCTTTAAAGACATGGCATAAAAAAACTTGGTCATCCTTCATCTACTATGTTTAGGAAAGTTTTCAATAAGCATTGTCTTGATCACGGTGGTGACAAGTATGTATCTTTCTTTTGCACAGATTGTGCCGTAGGCAAAAATCATAAGTTGTCCTTTTCCTCTATTACTAGTTCTACTTCTACTAGTTTAAAGTTGCTTCATTGTGATGTTTGGGGTCCATCTCCAGTCACTTCTGTCACTGGTTACAGGTTATACTTGTTAATTGTGGATGAGTTTACTAAATACACATGGTTGTTCCCTATGAAATCTAATTATGAGGTCTTCTCTATATTTGTACTCTTCAAAGCTTATGTAGAGAACATGATTGCCAATAAAATCAAAATCTTGAGATCAGATTCAGAGGGTGAGTTCACCAGTTCTATGGTCAATTCTTTTCTCTCTAGTAATGGCATCTCTCATCAATATAGTTGTCTTCACACTCCAGAACAAAATGGATGTGTTGAAAGGAAGCACCGACATCTTACAGAGACTGCAAGGATTCTTTTGGTTTCTTCTCGGGTTCCACACAAGTTTTGGGTTGAAGCATTTTCAACTGCTATTTATCTTATCAACAAACTGCCCATTTCTCGATTGGACAAATATCCTTGAGAACTTCTCTTTAGGAAACCTCCATATTATTCAAAGTTAAAGGTGTTTGGATGCAACTACTACCCTTGGCTAAAACCATATGTTTCCTCGAAACTGGAAGGCAAAAGCAAACATTGTGTCTTTCTTGGGTATAG
Organism: Cydonia oblonga; assembly: GCA_015708375.1. Lineage (NCBI taxonomy): Eukaryota > Viridiplantae > Streptophyta > Magnoliopsida > Rosales > Rosaceae > Cydonia > Cydonia oblonga. The sequence continues at coordinate 8,367 of JADOBS010302958.1, read as the reverse complement.
TCTTCAGCACAAAGGATATCGATGTTTAGACCTACAATCTTAGAGACTTTATATTTCAAGGCATGTTATGATCAATGAAGAGCATTTTCCTTTTCATGATGCACAGCAGCTTCCCTCCTCATCACTGCCACAGTACACAGTGTCTGCATCATCTCTAAACTTTACCCTTCCATTTCCAACTTTTCAGCATACTCCAGTATCTTCACCAATATCTTCATCCCACCCAGTAACATCTTCATCCCCTGCATCATCTCAACAATTATCTTCTCCCCAAGTACCATCATCTTCTTCCCAACTCAGTGACTCATTACCTTTGTCGTCTGATACCTCCTCTCAAATGCAGCTATCCATTCCTACTAATTCTCACCCTATGATTACAAGGTCTAAAGCAAGCATCTTTAAACCAAAAGCTCTCTTTGCCACCAAACATCTTGTAGATGTTGATACTTGCCTACCACTTATCTGCAAGTATCCAAGCATGCTCATTGAAATCAAGCAATGTCAGAAGAATTTGAGGCTCTTAGAAACACAGGTACTTGGACCTTAGTACCTTCCTCACCACAACAAAACATTGTTGGCTGCAAATAGGTGTTTCAGATTAGAAGAAAACCCGATGGCACAATTGATCGATACAAGGCTCGCCTTGTAGCAAAAAGGTTTCATCAGCAAGCAGGTATTGATTTTACATAAACTTTTAGCCTTGTTGCCAAACCAGTAACCATCCGCATCTTATTAACACTTGCTGTCCAAAATGATTGGTTCCTAAATCAGTTGGATATTAGTAATGCGTTTCTTCATGGTTCACTGAACGAAGAGGTATTTATGCAACAACCTCCTGGTTTTGTTGATGCTTCTCAGCCTTCTTTTGTTTGCAAGCTCAATCAGTCTCTTTATGGCTTAAAACAAGCCCATCGGGCTTGGTATGATAAACTTGGACACACCTTGCTCTCTCTTGGCTTTGCTAATTCTCAATCTGACTGCTCTCTGTTTATGCACACATATCCTTCTCTGGTGATAGTATTGGTGTATATTGATGACATACTAGTCACCGATCCCAATGCCTCTCATTGTCAAGCTTTTATTCAAAAGCTTAGTACTTTGTCCCCTGTCAAAGACTTAGGGCATCTCCACTATTTCCTTGGTCTTGAAGTACATCAATCATCTGAAGGTATATTCTCGTCCCAAGGCAAATATGCTATGGATCTTCTTGTTAAGACAAAAATGGAAGGATGCAAGTCGTGTGCCACTCCTCTTAATACTGCTAAATTGGATCATATTGGAGCCTTGTTATATGATCCAAAGGAGTACAGGTCCATAGTTGGGGCTCTTCAATACCTCACATGGACAAGGTTACAGCTGTAACAATTTTGTAACTAATCTCTATGTTAAAGACGTAATTAAGTATAATTAGGCACTAAGCTTTATTAGAGAAATGTATATATATATTGAGTTGTATTCTTTACACATTAAGTAATGAAATACAAAGATTTATTTCTTTACATAACCCACTAAATTTTCCAACAACTATGAAACAAATTTTTGTCAGTATGGCAATGGAAACAATGAAGGATTTTGCTGTGAATTTTGTGTAGCTTAAGAGGTTCGACAAAGGAAATTTTCGGAGGTGGCAAAAAATGTTAACACTTTTTGGTGACAAGCCTCCAAGAGCTTACAACTCGAAAGCAAGGGATACATTTGCAACCCTATGTTTGATGCCTTGTTCGATCTTTGCCATGATAATTATTCATGGTAGCACACCTATTGAAATTTGAAAGAAATTTTTTGTCACTTTTATTGATGATTGTAGTGGGTTTTGTTGTATCTATTTATATTCGAAAGATTAAGTGCTAAGTAAGTTTAAGAGAATTAACAACAACAACAACAACAAAAAGTAAGTTTAAGACTTATGAAAATGAAGTAGAAAACTTGTGTGAAACAATGGTAAGTATATTAGATCGACGGAAAGGTAATGATAAAGAAAAATTACACATAGAGTATACTTTTAATATTTAATGTTATATTGAGATAACACTTTTTAAACATTTCAAGGTGAGACAAAAGTTAATACATGTAAAAGATGACATCATTAGTTTTTCTCCTTAGAGCATAAGTTACAAGTATACCCTTTATAGTCGTAAAGTCTTTTCACAATTCCATCACTTCATTTGTTACTCCTTTCTCTCCCTTTCTCTCCCTTACTCTCTTTAAGAAATATTAGGCCGAAGGTGAAGTCGGAGCAGAGCTTGAAAGATTGGCAATCGGCGAGAAGTCTCTCAGATCCAGTTCAATTTTGTTTTGATTTCTCTCTTTTTTTTTCATTGATTCGTCGTCTGGGTCGTGTTGCAGGTGCAAATTCTTAAATTTTTGTACTTTACTTTCTTCTTCACTTTCTCGGCAGCCAAACAAAGCACAAATAAAAAAACTAGAAAGGAAAATGACATATAGAAGAGCAATCAAAAAGCCCTTAAATGAGTCCCAGCGAAAGGGGTAAACACTGAACTGAAGCACAGCGAACTCTCCAGCCGAGTCCTTGACCTTGAAGTAGCAGACGTCGAAGTGGTTGAACTGTTCAACAAAAATGGTCAAGGACAAGGTTGAACTAATTCTGCAAAAAATGGTCAATGACGAGTTGAACTAATTCTGCAAAAATAGTCAATGACTAATTGAACTAATTCTACAAAAATTGTTGAGGATAGGTTGAACTGATTCTGCAAAAATGATCGATGACTGATTGAACCGATTATGCAAAAAGGGTGGAGGATGGATTGCACTGATTCTAGTAATAAATTATACAAACTAATTCTAGATATGGTTTACAAACTGATTATGCTGAAATAGTTAATTATTGTTAAAGTTGTGAGGGCTTGGTTATATTAACAACTCTAAAGCTTTAGGGTATGGCTAGTATTTTAAAACATTATTTCTAGTTTTTACGCTAGGCTTTAGTTGTTTTTATGCTTTAGTCACTTTTTGACATGTTTAAAAACTAGTGGAGTTCCTTGAAATATAATAAAAGTTTTTGTCTCGATATATAAAGCTTCTTTATTTATTTCTTCGATTTTATTTTCAATTTATTTTTTCATAACTCAGGTTGGTTTCTTTGATTTATTTTCATATTAATTATAGCCAACTAATGTCCTCATGTTGTGAAGCAAACTATGAAGAAGCAACTAATGTCCTCAACTCCTCATATTTGGTGGGAATAGTTAATATATAGAGAGAGAAGTACCACCCATTACTCAACATATATAAATTTTGATAAAGATTATTATAACATCTTCTTTCTCTTCTCAACCAATCAAATTGCAGAACTTTAGGCAATTATCAAAGAGGGACATGAGGCAGTGCAAACACTTTAAACTTCAAAAGAAGTCCTGGTATAGGCTTCAAGCTAGGTGTAGTCTTTAATGTACAAGGAAGGAACACCACCAAACCAAAATAAGATAAAGAGTTAGCCATGTTCTAAATAAATTTATTAATTGAAAATTTACACAGAGTATACTTTTAATACTTAATTTTATATTGAGATAACACTTTTTAAATATTTCAAGGTTGGACAAAAGTTAATACATGTAAAAGATGACATCATTAGTTTTTTTTTTTCCTCTGAAGTGTAAGTAACAGAAACACTCTTTACAGTGGTAAAGTCGTTTCACAATTCCATCACTTCATTTGTTACTCCTTTCTTTCTCTTTCTCTCTTCAAGAAATATTAAGCCGAATGTGAAGTTGGAGCTGAGCTTGAAAGGTTGTGTTGCAGGTGCAAATTCTTAATTTTTGTACTTTACATTCTTCCTCACTTTCTAGGCAACCAAACATGCACATACAAAAACCAGAAAGGAAAAAGGCACATATGTATGAGCAATCAAGAAGCCCTTAAAGGAGCCAACGAAAGAGGCAAACACCGAACGAAAGCACAGCGAACTTCTCGGCCGAGTCCTTGACCTTGAAGTAGCAAACATCGGCGTGGTTGAACTAATTCTGCAAAAATGGTCGAAGACGGATTGAACTGATTCTACAAAAATAGTCGAAGATGGGTTGAATTGGTTTCAGAAAAAATGGTCAAAGACGGGTTGAACTGATTAAGAAAAAATGGTAGAAGGTGGATTAAATTGATTCTGCAAAAATGGTCGAGGACTGGTTGAACCAATTCTGCAAAAATAGGTTAAGGAAAAGTTGAATTGATTCTACAAAATTAATCGATGACTGATTGAATCGATTCTGCAAAAATAGTCGAGGAGGGGTTGAACTGATGCTGTAAAAATTATCGATGACAAGTTGAACTGATTCTGCAAAAATATCATACAATAGATTTTATTATATTAAATGTTAGACGACAAATTAAACCAATTCTGCATAAATAGATTTTATTATAATAAAGGATACAAATTGATTCTACATATAGTTTCAAAACTGATTTTGCAAAAATCGAGGATGAGTTGAGCTTATGGCACATATTAATTTTGTTGGAGATGAGGGTGAAGTTATATTAATAGCCTAAAACTTTTGGGGTATGACAAATATTTTAAAACATGATTTCCATGTTTTTGGGCTGGGCTTTTTGTTGTTTTTATATTTCTGTCTCACATTGACATGTTTAAAAACTAGTGGAGTTCCTTGAAATATAGTTGTCTCAATATATAAACTCCCTTATTTATTTCTTTGATTTTACTTTCAATTTATTCTTTCGTAACCTAGGTTGGTTTCTTTGATTTATTTTCGTATTTATTATTGCCAGCTAATGTCCTCATCATGTTGGGAAGAAAACTATGGGTAAGCAACTAATGTCCTTAACTCCTGATATTTGGTGGAAATAGTTAATATATAGAGAGAGAAGAACCAACCACTACTCAACATATATAAATTTTGAAAATATTATTAGAATATCTTCTTTCTCTTCTCAGCCAATCAAATTGCAAAAGTTTAGACAATTATCAAAGAGGGACTTGAGGTGCAAACACTTTAAACTCCAAAAGAAGTCTCGGTATAGGCCTCAAGCTAGGTGTAGTCTTTAATGTACAAGGACGGAACACCACCATACCAAAATAAGTTAAAGGATTAGCCATGTTTTAAATGCATTTTTTATTGAAAAAATTGCACATAGACTATACTTTTGATACTTCACTTTATATTGAGATAACACCTTTTAAACATTTCAAGGTGGGGTAAAAGTTAATACATGTAAAAGATGGCATCATTAGTTTTTTTTTTTTCTCTCTAAAGTGTAAGTTACAAAAATACCCTTTACATTGGTAAAGTCTTTTCACAGTTCCATCACTTTGTTTGTTACATCTCTCTCCCTTTCTCTCTTCAAGAAATATTAGGCCAAACGTGAAGTTGTTGCAGAGCTTGAAAGATTGGCAATCGGCGAGAAGGCTCTCAGATTCAGTTCAATTTTTTTCCGATTTCTTTTTTTTTTTCATTGATTCGACGTTTGGATCGTGTTGTAGGTGCAAATTCTAAAAAATTTGTACTTTACTTTCTTCCTCACTTTAAAAAGGCACATATGTACGAGCAATCAATAAGCCCTTAAAGGAGCTAACAAAAGGGGCAAACACCAAACTGAAGCATGGCAAACTTCTCGGCCGAGTCATTGACCTTGAAGTAGCATACGTCAGCGCAGTTGAACTGATTCTGTAAAAATAGTCGATGACGAGTTGAATTGATTCTACAAAAATGTCGAGGACAAGCTAAATTGATTCTACAAAAATAGTCGATGACTAATTGAACCGATTATAGAAAAATGATCGAGGACAGGTTGAATTGATGTTTCAAAAATGATAAAGGACAAGTTGAATTGATGTTGCAATAATGATCGATGAGGGGTTGAACTGATTCTAAAAAAATAGTCGATGACTAATTAAATTGATTCTGTAAAAAATGATCAAGGACAGGTTAAATTGATTCTAGTAATAAAGGATACAAACTGATTATACATATAGTTTCAAAATTGATTCTGCAAAAATAGTCGAGGATATGTTGAGCTTATAGGACATATTAATTTTGTTAGAGTAGTGAAGGTTGGGTTATATTACAGCCCTAAAGCATTAGGGGTATGACTGGCATTTTAAAACATTATTACCATGTTTTTGGGATGAGATTTAGTTATTGTTGTGTTTTTGTCTCTCCTTGACATGTTTAAAAACTAGTGAAGTTCCTTGAAATGTTGTAAAAAAAATTTGTCTCAATATATAAAGCTCCCTTATTTAGTTCTTCAATTTTATTTTCAATTTATTCTTTCATAACCCAAGTATGTCCTCCTCATGTTGTGAACAAAGCTATGGGGAAGCAACTAATGTCCTCAACTCCTCATATTTGGTGGAAATTGTTAATATATAGAAAGAAGTACCAACGATTACTCAAGATATATAAATTTTGATAAGAATGTTATAACATCTTCTTTCTCTTCTCAGCCAATCAAACTGCAAAAGTTTATTAAAGAGGGACATGAGGCAATGGAAACACTTTAAACTCCAAAAGAAATATCGGTATAGGCTTCAAGCTAGGTGCATTTTTTAATGCACAAGGACATAACACCAACAAATCAAAATAAGTTAAATGGTTAGCCATGTTTTAAATGCACTTATTTATTGGACAAATTACACAAAGAGTATACTCTTAATACTTAATTTGATACTGAGATCACTTTTTAAACACTTTAAGGTGGGACAAAAGTTAATACATGTAAAAGATGACATCATTAGTTTTTTTTTCTTTACAATGTAAGTTACAAAAATACCCTTTATAGTGGTAAAGTCTTTTCACGATTCTATCACTTACTTCTTTCTCTCTCTATCTCTCTTCAAGAAATATTAGGTTGAAGGTGAAGTTGGAACGGAGTTTGAAAGATTGGCAATTGGCAATCGGAAAGAATCCTCTCAAATCCAGTTCAATTTTGTTCCCATTTCTTTTCTTCTTTTTTTCATTGATTCGACGTTTAGGTCGTGTTGCAGGTACAAATTCTTAAATTTTTGTACTTTATTTCTTCCTCACTTTCTTGGCCGGTAAACAAAACACAAAAAAAAAACAAACAAACAAAAAGGAAAAAGGCACATATGGATGAGCAATCAAAAATCCCTTAAAGGAGTCCCAGTGAAATGGGCAAACACCGAATTGAAGCACAGCGAACTTTTCGACCAAGTCCTTGACCTTGAAGTAGCAAACGTTGATGCGGTTGAATAGATTCTGCAAAAATGATCCAGGACGGGTAGAACTAATTCTACAAAAATGATCGAGGACTGGTTGAACTAATTATGCAAAAATGGTTAATGATGAGTTGAATTGAGTTTGCAAAAATGGTAGTTGACTGATTGAACCAATTCTGCAAAATGGTCAAAGACAGATGGAAATGATTGAACTAAATATGCAAAAATGGTCAAGGACGAGTTGAATTGATTCTAGTAATAAAGGATACAAACTAATTCAACATATAGTTTTAAAACTGATTTTGCAAAAATAATCAAGGATGAGTTAGCCTTCTAGAGTTGTGAGGGCTGCGTTATATTAACAACCCTAAAGCCTTAGGGTATGACTAGTATTTTAAAACATTAGTTCTATGTTGTTGAGTTGGGCTTTAGTTGTTTTTATATTTTTGTCTCTTCTTGACATATTTAAAAACTAGTGGAGTTCCTCAAAATATAGTAAAAGTTTTTGTATCTATATATCACTGTTCTAAAAATCTCTGCATAGCACCGCCTTGGCCCCACTTAGGCACTAGGCGGCTGGTCACTACCCCAATTAATGCCTAGGTGTTTGAAAATTAAGAAAAGGCGTAGACCTGCTGAGGCCCCCGTCTAGACCTGATGAAGCACCCACCTAGCCCGTATAGATTATGACTCACTTAGACAAAAAATAGATAACTTTTATTTTGCATTTTATTTTATTTCTATAAATTGTAAGAAACTTGTTGAATACTTAAATGAACACACATTATATGCTTGTTTCTCATGTTTTCATTATGTTCCAATACTTCAAAAAATATATGTCATTCTATTTTTTAGTTTATGATGTAATTTAAATATTTTAAGTATAAATAGACACTTATTTACATTAAATATAACAGATTTACTTAAATCCGCCTAGGCGCTAGGCCCCAGTGACACACCCCGATCCGGAAAGTCCACTAGGACTCCAAATCGGGCTGTGCTGGCCGACACCTGGAAGGTGACGAAGCCATAAAATGTAATGATGTGTAAAATGTGAATAAATTTAAACCTAAAAGTGCTTATATACTTGAGTGTACAGTGAGCGGGTATGAACCCATATCACGCATGATACAGAGCATGAGTAAAGTACAGTGAGATAAGATAATAATTATACAACTATAAGTAGCCACCTGAACTGGAAGTGCCACTAGTCCTCGTCGATA
>JADOBS010302957.1:0-16007 GCA_015708375.1 Cydonia oblonga | reverse complement strand
TTTTTTTTTTTTCATTTTTCCAAATCAATTTGTGACCCTATCAGTTTTCTTCCTTCAATATCAGATTTAGATTGTAGCGCCTACTTTTATGTTTTGGAATGGCAATAAAAGAAACTTCATAACTTGTTGATCCTGATTCATGAAGAAGAATAATCCCTTATCGTTTGCACTAATTTCAATTCTACTTGCAGCTACATGGAATTAAATTCTAGTGAATTTAACCTTGGGGAAACCGTGGAGGTTGTCATATATCAAGTTATGGTTTTGAGTCAGGAGCGGCAAGTGAAGGTCATCCATGACTCACCAGCCGAGGTGTCATCCATGCTCTTGTACGGAGACAATTTGAGGCTACAACAAATTCTGTCTGATTTCTTGACAAACGCACTCCTTTTCACCCCTGCATCCGAAGGATCGTCCATTGTGCTCAGAGTAACCCCAAAGAAGGAACGTATAGGCATGAAAATGCACATTGTTCATCTTGAGTTCCGGTAAATCTCACTTCATATTACTCATTATGGAACCTGCCATCCGACAGCCTATATTAAGACTGCTAACTTTAATTGTGTGGCAAACATTGCAGTATCACTCATCCAGCACCGGGAATTCCAGACGATCTAATTCAAGAGATGTTTCACAACGGCCATCGAGTCTCAAAGGAAGGGCTAGGCCTACAAATGAGCAAGAATCTGGTGAAGATCATGAACGGCACTGTACGTTATCAGAGAGAAGCAGAGAGAGCAGCCTTTATAATACTCATAGAATTTCCGCTGGTTCACCAGATTGGCAGATAAACCTTCTGGTCTATGTATATTACACACACAGAGGCAACACTCCGCTTCAGTTGACTGACACTTAAACCGGCGTGGCATGTCCATAACTAAACGGCTGTAACAGTCAGCGTTGGGACCAACAATTATTCAGAGGCTGGAGCATACTAATTTTTCACTGGCAAGCTCTCGGTAAGCTGCAATATTAATTAGAGATTTTAGAGTGAGTAATAACGTTTTTGCTTCAAGGTCGACACCAAGATTTTTGAAGCAAATACGGATCAAGTTCAGCGGAAGACTTCCTGGGATCAATCTCTTTGCTCATCTCACTTGCATCCTCATCGTTCTTGATCAAAAGTTTTCGTGTTCCCGCTCTCTCTAGCCTATACACAAGATCAAGTCGAGATTTGGAGACGGGTGGTTTCGGATGTTTGAATAGGTCAGGTGAAGGCAGTTTGATGCTTGGAACTTATGTTAATTTAAAGTGTACATGCTAACCCTTTGTAAAAGAGAGATGCTTGGAACAAATGTTGTCTACGTACTTCAAATTCAACCATGCTTCGTACTGGTTTGGTACTGAGGTGCTTTTATAAAAAATGGGTATAAAAACAAAACTGAGCTCAAAAAGGTGTTTGGGAAACACTTGAAAACTTATTTCAACAGTTTTTTGTGAAAAAAAAGAAGCTGAAAACGTAAAGCAGCAAAAATGAGCTTATTCTCACAGCACAGCAGAAGCAGTTTTCTTTCAAAGTAAAGCAATACCAAGCCAGCCTTTCATGTTGTGGTCTGAAAGTTGTTGGACACCATGTCGACATTCTTGCACCAAGACATGAGCTTCTCCCACACAATGTTCGTGTCTTCGATTGGAACCCTTTTGTCTCCGGCAGCAACGACCGGATGAAGAAGCTCGTTCCTTCCACGCTAGCCTAACACTGGCCTGAAAAGAAGAACAAGCCAAATCATGAAAACCTGGAACCTGAAACCATGGTCATTTTATTGTGTGTTTTTTACTGTACATCAATGTTCGAAATAAAAAAATAAAATAAAATAAAATAAAAAATAAAAAAACTTGAAAAACATTGTAATCACCTAACACATCACCAATTTAAGAGTTTGCTACAGCGTTGGATTTTTCCAAACTTAGTTTTTGTTTTCAATCAAATCACATCAATATCTAGATTTGTAACGTGAAATTTTATATTTCACAAAATTCAACATAAAATTTCAAAATTTCTTCTTTTTGCTCTCTTTTTTTTGGGTGACCGTTTAAATCGTTAGACCCAACGGTAGTGGACAGAGCGCGCGCAGTCATGGAGCCTGAAACGAAGTTAAGAAACGGCGACTCTGTTTGAAAGTCTCAACCTTTCCACCAAATCGCTCGAAAATCCATGAAAGAAAGCACAACCTTCGTCCTCACCAGACTATTATGTTTCGCTGCTTTCTCTCCTTCACTTCCTCTCGCTCTCACAGAAAACTTCCCCACCGTTCAAACCCTGCTCTCACAACATCCGCCGCCTCTTCCCCTGCCGTCTCAAGCCCACTGCGCGCCTCCCTTTTCTTCCAATCTCAAAACCCAACTCGCCATTTGATCCCATTCAAGAGCTTGGCTGATCAGTACACATCATCCGAGCCGCAGATTAAAACCCAAGATTTGGATCATGCCAGCAATGGTGCATATGGGTATCTTGCTACTCGATTCAGGGACTCGCGTACCTCAAACGACGCGCAGAACTTTCATTTGCAGATTTGCAAACTTGGGTTTGCTAATGATCTGTTTTTGTGCAACACTCTTATCAATGTTTACGTCAGAATCGGTGCTTTGGTGGAAGCAGGCATGCTGTTCGAGGAAATGCCTGACAAGAACTCGGTTACTTGGGCTTGCTTGATTTCGGGGTATACCCAGAATGGCATGCCAAATGAGGCGTGTGCCCATTTTAAACGGATGGTTTCTGGCGGTTTTTCGCCTAGTCCTTACGCTTTTGGTAGCGTTCTTCGAGCTTGCCAGGAGTCTGGTCCTAGCAAGCTTAAGTTTGGGATGCAAACACATGGGTTGATATCTAAAACGGATCATGCTTCTGATATGGTAATGGCTAATGTGCTGATGTCAATGTATGGGAAATGTTTGGGGCCTGTTGATGATGCTTACCGGGTTTTTTGCGAGATAAAGATTAGAAATTCAATATCTTGGAACTCAATTATTTCAGTTTATTGCCAAAGAGGTGATGCAGTCTTTGCATACAAGCTTTTCTCGAGCATGCAAAAGGACGGTGTAGGTTTCAGTTTGAAACCTAATGAGTACACATTTGGTAGCTTAATAACTGCAGCTTGTTCTTTGGCTGATTCGGGTTTGAGTTTGCTTCAGCAAATGCTGACCAGGATTAAGAAATCTGGAATTTTACAGGACTTGTATGTGGGAAGTGCTTTGGTTAGTGGATTTGCAAGGTTTGGGTTAATTGATTATGCTAGGAATATTTTTGAGCAGATGAATCAGAGGAATGCAGTGTCAATGAACGGGTTGATGGTTGCATTGGTGAGGCAGAAGCGAGGAGAAGAAGCCACTGAAGTTTTCAGGGAGATGAAGGACTTGGTTGGAACAAACCTTGATTCGCTTGTGGTTCTTTTAAGTTCTTTTCCTGAATTTTTAGTTTTGGAGGAAGGGAAAAGAAGGGGAAGAGAGGTTCATGCATACGTAATCGGGGCTGGTTTAATTTACAGAAAAGTTGCAATAGGTAATGGACTGGTTAATATGTATGCTAAATGTGGCGCTATTGATGATGCTTGCTCCGTTTTCAGGCACATGGTTGACAAAGACTTAATCTCATGGAACTCTCTAATCTCTGGTCTTGACCAGAATGAGCGTTTTGAAGATGCAGTCATCAACTTCCGTGACATGAGGAGATCAGAGTTGATGCCTTCAAATTTTACATTAATTAGTGCTTTGAGTTCATGTGCAAGCTTGGGGTGGATCATGTTGGGACAACAGATACATTGTGAAGCACTTAAATTGGGACTTGATTTCGATGTTTCAGTGTCAAATGCTCTTCTTGCATTATATTCCGATACTGGGTATCTTAGTGAATGCCAAAATGTTTTCTTCTTGATGCCAGAGTATGACCAAGTGTCTTGGAATTCCATAATTGGGGCTTTAGCCGGTTCAGAGGCATCAGTTTCAGAAGCTGTACAATATTTCTTGGACATGATGCAATCTGGGTGGGAGCTTAATAGAGTAACACTTTTGAGCATTCTTTCAGCAGTTTCATCTCTCTCACTTACGGAGCTGGGCCAGCAGATTCATGCTGTAGTCTTAAAATACAATGCTATCGAGGACTGTGCTATTGAGAATGCACTAATTACTTTCTATGGAAAGTGTGGAGGGATAGATGACTGTGAGAGGATATTTTCTAGAATGTCTGAGAGAAGGGATAAAATAAGTTGGAATGCCATGATTTCTGGATACATACACAATGAGCTCTTGCCCAAAGCCATGGATTTGGTCTGGTTTATGATGCAAAGGGGTCAGAGATTAGACTCGTTTACCTTTGCTACCGTTCTCAGTGCTTGTGCCTCCATTGCAACGTTAGAACGTGGTATGGAAGTTCATGCGTGCGGGATAAGAGCTTGTTTGGAATCTGATGTTGTAGTTGGAAGTGCACTTGTTGACATGTATTCAAAATGTGGAAGGATTGATTATGCTTCAAGGTTCTTTGAATCAATGCCAGTGAGGAATGCGTATTCTTGGAATTCACTGTTATCAGGTTATGCTCGTAATGGACAGGGACAAGAAGCTCTGCGACTTTTCGCGCAAATGAAGCAACAAGGTCAGATGCCAGATCATGTTACTTTTGTCGGGGTCTTATCAGCTTGTAGCCATGCAGGAATGGTGGATGAAGGGTTTCACCATTTCAAATCCATGACCAAAGTACATGGACTGGCTCCTAGGATGGAGCACTTTTCATGTATGGTTGATCTTCTTGGCAGGGCAGGAAAACTTAATATAATAGAGGACTTCATCAACAAAATGCCAATGAAGCCTAATGTTCTTATTTGGAGGACAGTTTTAGGGGCTTGTGGCCGAGCTAGTGGTCGCAACACCGAACTAGGTAGAAGGGCTGCTGAAATGCTATTAGAGTTGGAACCCCAAAACGCTACAAACTACGTGCTTCTTGCTAATATGTATGCTTCTGGAGGAAAGTGGGATGATGTGGCCAAGGCGCGGATGGCAATGAGGAAGGCATCAGCAAAGAAGGAAGCAGGCTGTAGTTGGGTCACCATGAAGGATGGTGTTCATGTGTTTGTTGCAGGAGACAAATCACACCCGGAGAAAGATTTAATATACGATAAACTGAAGGAACTCAATGGAAAAATGAGGGATGCAGGATATGTGCCTGAAACGAAATTTGCGCTTTATGATCTTGAACAGGAGAACAAGGAAGAACTCCTGAGCTATCACAGCGAGAAGCTTGCGGTTGCATATGTTCTTACTCGGCCGTCACAGTTGCCTATAAGAATTATGAAAAACCTCCGTGTTTGTGGTGACTGCCACACCGCCTTCAAATATATATCGAAGATTGTTGGTAGGCAAATAGTATTGCGAGACTCAAACAGATTTCATCATTTTGCAGATGGCAAGTGCTCGTGCGGGGATTACTGGTAATCGACTAGTAAGCACTCCGTACTGATTGAGACTGAGCATAGTTGACAATGTAAGATTCTGAAGCGGATCTTCATCAACTAAGAAGCTTCAGTTTTGGCATTTTTGTACAGTAATTTAGGGTTTGTTTGGAAATTTTTTTAAAATGACTGAAAGCGCTTTTAGAGAAAATGTTGTGAGTTCCAAAAGCACTTATATCCTTCCTGCAATAAGCACTTAACGTCGTTTCCAGAATTCACTTGCATTTTTACTAAAGGTTGGTTACAAAAATATTTTTACCAAAAGTGCTTTCAGCGATTTTAAAAACACTTCTAAACGAGTCCCTTATTGATTGGGTTAACCCTTTTGTATCAATCAAATTTTGTCTAATTTAAGGAATTTTGTGCAAGGAATTATGTGAAGCTGCTAATACCCAGCATAGCTTTCGATAATTTTGTACTTAATGCAGGGAAATTCAAGCTCTTCATGTCATCTGGTAATTTTAATTTAAACAATGAGAATGGAAGTAAAAAGTAGAGAGGAGTTAAATTGAAGAAAATGAGAGTGAAAATCGCAACTCTTTATTAAAGTTTGTAGCGTTTGAGTAAAGAAACTTGTAACTTAAGTGATTGAGAGTGTTATCAATTGGAATCGTGGATTAAAATATGCCTTGTCGCATGACATAAGAGGTGTTCGGCCTAATACACCGTGTGACACGTGGTTTTTTGAGGATGGAAAGTTTGACGGCATTGATCAAAAGCCAATGATAAATATTTTGTTAAATTTAGAGACGTAAATTAACAAATTTTAGTCAATGTTCTAAAAAATGATAGGCACTAGTTGGGTGGCAGGCAGAGGCCTAGCGCTTAGGCGGATTTAATTAAATCTATTATATTTTGTGTAAACAAATGTTTTTTTATACTTAAAAATATAATTTTATCATAAACTAAAAAAAATAGAATGACATATATATTATGATGTATTGGAATATTTTGAAAACATAGGGAACAAACATATAATGTGTGTTAATTTAAGTACTTAACAAGTCTCTTACAATTTATTGAAAAATAAATAAAATGCAAAATTAAAGTTATCTATTTTATCTAAGTGAGTCGCGACCTAGACAGGTGTCTGAGTAAGTCTGGGAGGGCTAAGTGGTCTAGGCGGGTGCCTCAGCAGGTATAGACACCATTTCTTAATTTTCAAATGCTATGCATTAATCGGGACATTAGCCAGCCACCTAGCATCTAAACGGTGCCTAGACGGCACTAGACGGAGATTTTTAGAACAATGATTTTAGTTCATGGACTAATTCTAAACACGGTTTTAAATTTTAAACTTTATTATTTTTGGTCCACCTAAGCAGCACTAGGCGAGAATTTTTAGAAAAATGATTTTAGTTTATAGACTAATTCTAAACATGGTTCTAAATTTTACACTTTATTATTTTTTGTCATTACAAACGATATTCTACACTAATATTCTATTTTAAGGTTAGGCCTTCCATACTTTTTGGTCTGCACCTGTAATCTCAGATAAACACAAATCAACTTTTGCTAACGTTTTCTGTGGGCCCACAACTAACATATTTCAATTGGGCCCATTGACGTGTTCTATAATATTATCTCAAATTTACCAAAAACAACTGAAATTCCTCGGCGGAGAGAGAGAAAGACGATGAAGAACCCAAAGCGCGAACAAAAACACAAAAAGGGGTTTATACCTTCGCTCGCATTTCCGTAGCGGGTATGGCAATTTCTCTATCAATTCATCACTTCCTGCTCAAAGTTCGAATTTTTACCTCTTCACTGCCACTCTAACTTCTGGGTTTTTTTTTATATAATTTTGTATAATTTTGAATTTCTGGACCTACACACTTGCAGCTGCTCTGCAACTCCACATTGTCTTGGCCTGAATAGTTTGAGCCGTTCGAAATTTTGAAGGCAATTTTTGTTACTGGTAAGCTCCTTTTTTGTATTAAATTTGTAAGTTTGTTATTTTTATCTGTTTCACTGTCTTAAAGATCAATTTTTTTGGGGTATAGAATAGGACAATTTGAATTCATGCTTGTTGCTGGGTTTCTTTCATTTTTTTCATTTAATTTACCTGAATTTTGGATCATGACATGTGTCTTTTGTGGAATTTCGATTCGTTGTTAGTTTATGCCAAAGTTTCATTTTTGTTCATTGATTTAGAATTCACCATCTTCAGCTAAACTCTGTAGTGTTAACCCTTTAGGAAGGATATGGAATTTAAGGAAAGACTTCCCCCTTCTCCGCCTTTCTCCGCTGCGTTTTTTGGGACTAAAATCGCATGATGAATTATTTATAAATGTATTTTTCCTTGTTTATACAGTCTGAATGAAATGCCAACTTTTTGTTCCAAATATTCACTTTTTTCCTCGGTTTGCAGATTGTTTGGCTGAAGGTTTCTGTAAAACTTATTGTGTTTCTTTAAAGATGGCAATGAAGCCCTCGAACATTTGGCTTCGGCGCCAACAGTGCCCATGTGGAGATTGGAAGTGTTACATTAAGTATGAAGGAGATGATTTGACATCAGTAAGCTCTCAGCATGTGAAGAGTGAGATAGCTCAGGCTTCGTCATCATCAGAAGCTGTCTTCACTCCATATGTTGGTCAAATTTTCAAAACTGATGATGATGCTTTTGAATACTACAGCAACTTTGCCAGGAAGAATGGGTTTTCAATTAGGAAAGCGCGCTCGACAGAAAGCCAAAATTTAGGAGTATATAGACGAGATGTTGTTTGTTACCGGTCTGGATTTAATCAACCAAGAAAAAAGGCCAATGTGGAACACCCTAGGGAGCGAAAATCAGTACGATGTGGATGCGATGCAAAGTTGTATTTGACAAAGGAAATTGTTGATGGTGTTTCGCAATGGTATGTTTCACAGTTTAGTAACGTTCATAATCATGAGTTATTGGAAGATGACCAAGTGCGCTTACTTCCTGCATATCGTAAAATACAAGAGGCTGATCAAGAACGAATTCTTTTACTCTCCAAAGCTGGGTTTCCTGTAAACCAGATAGTAAAAGTGTTGGAGCTAGAAAAGGGGGTTCAACCTGGACAGTTGCCCTTCATAGAGAAAGATGTTAGAAATTTTGTTAGGACTTGTAAGAAGACTGTTCAAGAAAATGATGCTCTGCTCAATGAGAAAAGAGAGAATGATATGCTAGAACTTGTTGAGGCCTGCAAGGCTATGACTGAGAGGGATCCAGATTTTGTCTATGAATATTCTGTAGATGAAAATGAAAAGGTTGAAAATATCGCATGGTCATTTGGCGATTCCATTCGTGCATACAATGTTTTTGGTGATGTAGTTGCTTTTGACACTATGTATCGTTCAGTCACTTATGGATTGCTCCTTGGAGTATGGTTTGGTATTGATAATCATGGCAAGGCAATTTTCTTAGGATGTGTGCTACTACAAGATGAAAGTTCTCATGCATTTGCTTGGGCTTTACAGGTTCGTGGATGTATATTCTTTGGTCAATCCTCATCAGTCTTCTTGTATTTCCTTATGATTTTCTTCTTTTGAACAGGCTTTTATGCGATTTATGAGAGGAAGACATCCACAGACTATTCTTACCGATATAGACTCGGGGCTCAGAGATGCTATAGCAAGCGAATTGCCAAATTCAAAACATGTAATCTGTATATGGCATATTTTATCCAAAATATCCAGTTGGTTCTCTTTGCCCCTTGGATCACAGTATGCAAACTTTAAAGCCGAGTTTGATATGCTTTCTCATCTGGAGAATGTTGAAGATTTCGAGCAACAATGGAACATTTTGGTTGCTCGGTTTGGCCTTGTATCCGATAAACATGTAGCTTTGTTGTATTCTTACCGAGCATCTTGGGCATTTTCTTTCATTAGAAGTTACTTTCTCGCTCGTACACTGACAGCGGAGTTTTCATCATCTTTGGAGTCATTCTTGAAACGAATTTTGAATGGACAGACGTGTCTGCATGTATTCTTTGAGCAGGTAAGGTTTATTCGATCTTTTGGTGCATGTACGTTCAGATTTCGATAACTGCGTCATTAAGTTCTGTTTTGGGATCTTGAAGGTTAGTATTGCTGCCAACTTTGAGAACCAGACCAGGGAAGGGATGCAATATATGCATGTCAAGACCGGCATGCCTCTTGAAGAACACGCACGGAATATTCTTACACCTTATGCTTTCAATGTCTTACAACGCGAAATGGTTCTGTCTGAGCAATATGCGGCAACAGATTTGGGGAATGGATCCTATCTTTTGAGACACTACAAGAAATTGGATGGAGAGTGCCTTGTCATTTGGATGGATGACGAGCAGATTCACTGTTCCTGTAAGGAATTTGAGCATTCTGGGATTTTATGCAGGCATTCCCTTCGCGTACTAGTAATGAAGAATTACTTTCAACTCCCTGAAAAATATTTTCTGCTCCGTTGGCGGCTAGAAAGTTCCCTGGTTTCTTTGGATGATCAAAATGCTCAAATCAGCAGCGATGAGTGTGCTCGGGCCTTCCACGGGCTTGCTGATACCCTATTGACAGAGTCATTGATCTCCAAGGACAGGTTTAATTATGTTCATGGCGAACTTACGAGTCTTCTCGAGCATGTTAGGAAGATGCCGGTGATTGACGAATATGCTGCGATTGCTGCAGCTGCTAACATCAGTGAATCCTAGTCGTCTTTGTTCATAAGATTCAACACTGTGTATGAAATGTGGTGGTGTGGAAGGCATCAAATTGTAGTGCTTAAAATTAATAAGCTCACTCTCGAACATTTGTAAACAAAATTAAGAAACATCAATACAGAATTTTTATCAACCCCGGTCAGCTCAAATTGTCTGGATGGGTGTCAATTTTTCAGTGTTATTTACTCTTCAGATATCACAGTGGTGCAGATCTATGTGGTGCACTTTGGGAGGCCATATTCATGTTGTGTGCTTATTGTAATCGGGCCTTCTTTTGTAAATTTGTTTGGTAATAGAGTTACCTTATTTCCAAAAAATATAATATATATGAAGGAAATGATTTCTGCACATCTTTTTTCGTCTTCTGCACACACATATTTATTCATGTCTCTCGCTTCTCTGAATCAATCAATCAAATGACCATAAATAAAGCTAAGAGTGTATGGAACGAAAGTTGGGTGCAGAAATCACTTTCTTATCGGAAAATAAAGTAAATTGTAAGGTGCATTCTAAGATACGTCGCCTTACAATGTATATTGGGACAAATGGAGTTCACCGACCTCAATTTAATGTACTGCATTCACAATGACTTGATGGCTGGATTGTAGACGCGACGTTTCTAATTTCCTCAAAATCTTGATGTTGTCTTGATATCCTACTTAAGTGCATGTTATGTCGCTATGAAATGGACGTCAGTTCTTTATTAAATAATAAATAAAATGTTGATATGTCATTTATAGAAAATACGATATTAATATTAATGAGAATAAATAACAGATGTCATGCAAAAAAAATATATATATATTTCGATGATGGTAGAAGATGCTGCTTCTTTGTAAATATTCTTCAATTAAAGCTTCAGCAGGTTACATCATAGTTTGAAACACACCACTGACCAGGGCATATGAACAAAGGCTTTCTCATCACACATTATTGCAGAATGGGGTCACTAGAATTTTGAAAAATGATCATACGACGCTTTCTCTGTGGGTCCTTTTATAAAATTCAGTGTCCTTCGTTGATAAAAAACAAAGCAATACTTTCACCAATTCAATGTCCTTATTTGCAGTGTTCAGTGGTCATTTTTATTGGTTCACATCGCATAAACTGAGGATTTGGGTTTATCTTTCTCTTCAATAACTCGAATGATTCTTGAGTTTTGGACACAGAAATTCGGAGAGGATCTTAGTTCATTGGACTGACCTACCAAGTCAATGAAAATTTCAAATTTTTAGTTCTAATTTTTCATAAACGATAGGGTATTTATAAAAATACTGTTACAATGTATATTAAGTCATCGGATAAGTTCTAATGAGTTATGTTTTAATATCAAATTCAGAATAATATTTTTTTTGCATCCGTGTGATTCAAACGCTAGACCTCCTCGAGTCTGAGTGAAGACGTTATAGTACTAAACTAACTAATCATGTGGCCATGGCTTTATTTTATATGAAGCCACACAAGAAAACGTCTGATTGGGGTTGTCGTGTTGAATGTCTCCCACTCCACCGTTGTGTTTAATTGCAATATCTGTGACTGCTTGCCTCCAAGGAAACCAAGTCGAGTGCCAAGTCAATTTCACTCTCATTATGCTCTCTCTGCCCTTTTTTTCATCCTTTTCTGATTCCCATCATTTTTTTTCTCAATTCAAAAAGGGAAATGTGGGTCGTAATGAAATTATATATTATGTTGACGGTAATATTAGGTGACATGAGAAATAGACCTCATTAATATTGTGTGTGATGGTAAGAGGAAAGTGTAATAATGGTTGCTAAGTTTTGACCCAATTGAAGTAATGCTTCTCAAATAAATATGTGATCATTGGTCTCTTAACTCATCAAAACGTGCAACTATGGTCTTTTTCGTCAGCTCCGTTAAAACTACTGTCAAAATGAGTCACAAGTCACGCACGTGAGACTGAATCAAAGAGCAAATATGAAAACCCAAATGAGAAAAATTGTAGCAATGGTCCCTCAACTTTAACTCAATTGGAGAAATGATCCCTCAACTTTAACCTAATTGTAGCAATGTTCCTTCCAATATGACTCATTTTGACGGAATTCTAACAGAGTTGACGAAAAGAACATAATTGTACGTTTTGATGAGTTAATTAAATGATCAATGGTCATGCATTTTTAGTTGAGGGACCATTACTTTAAATAGGTTTAAGTTAAAGGACCAATACTATAATTTTCTCTGACGATAACATCACGTGACTAGAAAATCAGACAAGAATAAGACGATTTTGATGAAATAGATATCATGTTAGTAAATGGTGATGCATAGTTGGTTGGTGGTGCAGTTTGTGTCTGTTTCTTGTGACTTATATGCTCACCTTATGAGAATGTTGTGCATCCCATTATGCACTTAATTAAGCTCGTTAAGATGTCAAGATCTCTAAGCTTTGTCGGATGGTCACTTTGTGCCTGCTAAATCAACACCAAAAAGTATAGAAAATATGCACACCTTGTTCCAACCATGGACATAACTGGACAGCTCATCATGTACACATGCAACTAAAGTTTATAAAGATTGTAGCATCAAGGTTTCGACGGAGGGCACAAAACATGATTAATTCTCCATTTAAATTTGGACTATGGATATTATTAAAGTAGTGCTGTATTATCGGATGTATGTTGTCGAACATATATTTAGATCCCAATTTGGAATATAGAGTTACAACATAGTGTTTTATTGTCAGACTTGCGTTGTCAGATATATATTTAATTTAGACTTGAATTCAGAATACGAATTTATAAAATAGTGTTTTTTTTACAGACATATATTTTAAATTATTTGCATATTATGACTTTGTCACCTTTCACGTATTGGTCAGCATGGCTCAATTTCGGTATTTATTTGAATATTCGAGTTAGGATGTGTCATTTTGGACCATATTGTCTGATTCAAATAACAAACTATTGATAACCTGATAACCTAACGACGAAGAGAGTTTCTAGTAGCTTGACGAAGCAGCACATACATCCATGTCTTACATAACACACATTATTGACTGGTAGAATGTGTCTTATTTAAGGTATGATCAGACAAATTTGAACTCTTGCACGAATTGGACTATTTGTTCGAGAGTAATTGTCGTGTTCTGAAAGACCTGGAAGCCAAGAGTCAAGTGAGCAATTGCTTGGTATCTTCTCCGAAGCTGGACAAACATTGCACAAACATAAAGCAAGAGCAACAATCAAACATATCCATAAAATTAAATTAAATTAAAATAAATTCAATTCAATTCAATGAAAAAAAAGTTGAAATCAAGGATATTATATTATATTTGGTCCTTTCTAAATGCAAATTTGGACCTGTCCTTGCAACAAATTGAAGTCCTTGGATTTATACGAAGAATTTTTCTTACTGATTCATGACTTTTGGTTACTCGTTGCAATTTTCAACTAAGAACGTGGACTGGGATGTGAATACATTTCCAAGTCTTTGTCCAATCTCCAACCATTCGTTTGATGTGGGACATTTTGCGGAATCAGATCAGCCATTTATTGTTAGAGGTGAAGTTTGTTAGATAATTATTATGCCCCTAACTTAAAGGTGTTACGGAAATAGGTTAACAATGTATATTAAGCTAAAATTCTTCGTTATGTGAACTATCATCTTATATATGGAGAGACAGATAAATATATACACTAAAAACGATTAAACGGCCAGAGAAACAGCTAGGCAAAACAATATGTATCAAATTGACACACTTAAGTAAGTGCGTCGCATCTTTAAATCAGTAAATGTGGTACAAATAACTTTATTTCTCACACTGAACCACAATCTTCTAGTTCATTCAACACACTTATGTAAGTCTGTCACATCTCTGTATCTAATGTGATCAGTAAATGTGGTACAAATATTTTTATCCCGCCTAGACCGGGGCATGGCAAAAATAATACAGAAGAAACAATACCCCAAAAGTTCATCAAGTAAAAATAAAAGTAGTCTTTTACAATTAATAAAACTAGGTTGTTAGTTCTTATGATCTCACTGAAAATATCAATACATGATCGACTGTTGGACTTCAAGTTTAATCCCTTCCTTCATTCTCCTAATGAAATCATCACACTTCTTTTTCAACTCCTCTGCACTCAGCACTTCAACCCCTTCCTCTTCATACGAATCATGATCGTCCACCACAACAGAGTTGTTTCTGGAGCATTCATCTTCCTCCTCCGCAGCAATCAAAACCCCATTTTCTTCTTCTACTGACACCAATATTTCATCTGCTCTTGCTCTCACTTGCTCGATTTCGACGTTGACAACTTCTTCCTTTGCTTTTGGAGATTTTGTTGCCTTGGTTTCTGCCAATTCAACTGCTTTTCGCCGGCTTTCGACACTCTTGAGATCGTGTTCTTCATTGGTGAGATTGGAACTTCCTGGTGGAGAAGTTCCAATGAGACCGGAGTTCTTCACAATGAACACCAAGAGTCCATTGCAAAGTAAAAACATGTAGTTCTTATCGATATTTATAGAAAATGTGAAGGAATTGAAGGAGTGGAGAAAGAAGGAGATCAAAGAAGAGTAAGAGAGCAAGATTGAAAACACTGAGACTGAGAGTAAAAGCTTGATCACTTTGTGGGATTGGTTGAATTTGAATTGGCCTGCAGATTGGATGCTTGAAATCTTGATAAAATCCATGGATTTCGGAGAAATTGCTCGAAGGGTTTTCCGAAATCGCGATGAGATGGTGCACAAATGTGATCAAATCTGATCGCAGGATTGAACAGAGCCTCAGAGGCCTAGTGAGTAGAGAGCTTTTGGTTTTGCACTTGACAAGGAAGCTTTTGGGTGCTTTATATAGGTTTAGAGTTGTGAATATAATGGAAAGAGATCCTCACCAAGGTTACCGGATCAAGTGATTCAGGTCTTTGAAATTTCATCCAACGATAAAAAATCATTACACATTTTAAGAAATAAAAAAAGATAAACCGTTAGATGAAATTTCAAAAACCCGAATCATTTGATCTAATAACTTTGATAGAAGAGATCTGATGAGAATCTCTTTATGAATAAAATAACCTTTTGGTGTGTGAACTTATTTTGATATTTTGCAAATTTGCAGTGGTGCCCTTCACAGATATAGACCCTAAGTCAGTCAACTACCACTTTAATATTTAATTTTGATGACCAAGACTTAGTTAATGGTCTTTCCACAAACAGAAAATGAAATTTTATGGTGGTTCTTTTAGCTGTCTATTACTAACCTCATTAAGAAAAGAAATTTGTATGATGCAAATACATTATTATGATGACGATTTGTACTAGTAATATAAGAATATACAAATAATATAAGAATATACAATGTATATTCTTATATTATTAGCACGAAATATTATAGTGATAGTAAAACTGTATCATTCAAAAGTTCCTTGTGAAGCCGAAAAAATTTAATTTCATCTTGAAATTTTCACTTTAAAGGACACATCTTTTGAGGTAGTATCTTTCTCTATTGGTGCCATACAATTGAAAATGTCTTTAAAAAGTCTTTTCCTAAATAAAGTTAAAAAGTCTTTACTAAAAGATGGCTGAATTTGAAAAGTTGGTTTAATTTTAACATTTTGTGGGTATGTACATGACTAGTAATTTCAAGGGTTAATTTTGAGGATGGGACATTCAAGTTTGTTTATTTTTTAGGTAAATTACATAATAACCCTTTAGGTTTGAGATTTATTACAACCTCATATAACATTTTTAAAACGTTTTACTTTCATACCTCACGTACTATTTTATTTCAAAATAATACATCCGTTACATTTTCCATCCATTGATCCATTAAGTGCTAACGTAACTGCCACATTTATGTCACGTGGCTGCCAAATGTGTGCCACATGGCAAAAAAACAATTTTTTTATTTTTTTAAACCTAAATCTTCTAAATTTAAAAATTAAAATTAAAATTA
>JADOBS010302956.1:0-16007 GCA_015708375.1 Cydonia oblonga | reverse complement strand
TGTTTGCTTCCCTGTCTCTGTCCATTTACATACTTACCTACACCAGTGACCGGAACAATCTAGTGAAGGTCACAAACTTGATACTTTCTGTTGTACCAAAGTCCTCACTGATTTTGTGCATCAACACTGTTAAATATTTCTTTTAACTGTTGTTAATTGTTGTTGTTGCGTACTTTTATTTTATGTTTCAGTCAAGATTTGAAGAATCCAGCAAACATAGTTGGGTTACTCACTCTTCTACAAGTGACTCCCTTGAGAAGCCAGAGGATGAATCAATAGAAATTGACCCATAAAATGAAGAAAACATTGAAGGTGACCTAGAAAATGACGGAAATAAATCTGAAGGTGAAGATGATGCACAAGTAAGTAACTCTGATTCAAGAAAGCGTAGTTGGGTTTGGGAGCATTTTACAACATACTATGTGACGAAAAAGGTGAAGACAATCAATGATAAGGGGGAGGAAGTTTGGGTGGATAAAAAACTTAGGAGGGCTAAGTGTAATTATTGCCCAAAAAAGAACAATGATGGTGACTATGTAGCTGAACCAAGAGTAAATGGCACCTCAACTATGCAACACCACATTGAAAAATATTATAAATTTTATCAGGGGAACAAATGTAAAAAGCAAAATGTGTTGGTCGGGGATAAGAGTAAAGGTAACAATCTAGTCGTTGTTGGCTTTTCACAAGTTAGTGTATTAGAAGCTTGTGTCAAGATGGTAGTCATAGATGAGATGCCATTTAGTACCGCTGATAAGATGGGGTTTCGGCTTTTTGTGATGTTGGTATTCCATTGTTCAATGTGCCTTCTAGAAGAACACTTGTTAAAAATTTCTCAACATGTATGAAGAATGGAAGACTTCTTTGAAGAAAAACTTAAGTGGGCACAAAATTTGTCTTACCACTGACACTTGGACAAGTACACAAAACATCGATTATATGGATGAATGGAATATGCACAAGGGATTCATAAACTTTTGTGTTATTCCTAACCACTATGGAACCACAATTGCAAAGTTAATTGAAAAATGCTTGTTGGAATTGGAGATAGACAGAGTTATGACAATCACAGTGGACAATGCTTCTACAAATAAAGTTGCTTTGGATCAACTTATGGCAAAAATGAGTAGGTGGGAAAATTCACAAGCTATTTTAGGTGGCAAGTATTTACATGTATGATGCATTGCTCACATAACCAACAAAAATGTGAGTCATAGGATGAAGAGGCTAAAGAATGGTATTTTAGCTATACGAAATTGTGTGATGTCTGTGAGGAGCTCTCCACAAAGATTGAAGTTTTTTTTGGCAAACCGTGAATTCGGTAAAATTGACATGCAAAGCAAAGGTTTGCCTTAATTTTCCTACTCAGTGAAATTCTACATTCGTTACGTTGGAAGTAGCTTTGAAGTTTAAGAAGGCCTTTTTTATTATGGCGGAGGATGTAGAAAGTCCCTTTGTGGCTAAGCTTTAAGGAAGTTGAAGATGGGGTGATTATTGGTTGCCAAACTAAGGGGAGAAGGGTTGGACCACCTATGGAAGAAGATTGGTTCAAGGTGGAAGTTTTTGTCAAGTTTTCACGGGTGTTCTATGATGTGACTTTGAGAGTGAGTGCTTCTACACATCCCACGATTCATACCGGCCTCCATGATGTCATAAAGTAGAGACTACTATAAATAATTTGGATTTCTGAGCCAACATGCAAGTCGGTCTACCTTCGGGGCAATTATTGAAGGCAATGTGGCTTCTGACATGAAAAATATTTTGACTCATACTATGAATTGAACCCTCTAGTTGTGATTAGACTTGTTTTAGATCCAAGGTTCAAGTTGAGGCATGTCGCACAACTCTTTAAAAAGAAACTTTCCAATTTTAAGGCACAATTGAAAGCTAATGAATTAAAAGATCTATTGCATCCCCTTTATGACACATATACCCCAAATGTTGAAGGTGGAAAACACATGAATAAAGACCCTTCACAAGCACAACGTTCTTCTACTCCATCCGATGTGGCGTCAATGGAAGATGATCTTGTTGATGAACGGATGCATTTTGTTGAAGAGAGTGATGAGAAAATGGTGAGAGATGAGGTGGACTCTTATTTGTTGGATCCTTTGGTACAAATTACAAAAGAGGAGTCCACAAAGTATTTTAACATTCTCTCATGGTAGAAGATGAATGGCTAAGTATCCTATCTTGGCTACCATTGCAAAATATATTCTTACTATTCAAGTCTCTACCGTGGCATTGGAGAGTGCTTTTAGCATCAAGGATTGAGTAATTTCAGATTTTAGGAGTTCTTTAACTCCTAAATAGGTAGAGACTTTGATATGCATGTAAAACTGGTTGAGAGGCGATAACATTATTACTTTGGAGGATGATGCACCTTCGGTTGAGCACATTGAGTTCTACAAGTATTGAATTGGGTAAGTATATCATTTCAAGTTAAAGAACTTTTTTAGTTTTTCTTTTTCAATATATTTTGTTACTTTTGTAGGTTTTTTAAAGTTTATAACAACTAATGTGATTTATATAGATTATGTTTTGTATTATGTAGAGTTAGCCAAATCAACTTCAAGCCTCGCCTCTCTTACTCTTAATCCACAACCCCAACAAGCTCCAAGCCAATCAAAAAGTTCTAGTTCATAATGATCAGTGGCTTCCCATCCATTGGTTTTAAATTTACAAAGTGCAAGGTCTTCCTAAGTTTCGGCTTCTCAAGCCCGTTCACAAGTTCAAGGACCTCCTAACCTTCGGCTAGTAAGTGTGCAAAAGGAAAGGGAAAGGCAAGGTTTGAAACTTGAATGATGCAAAGTAAGTTGAAACACCAAAACTTTTTTATTGAATTGGATGAACAATTTATTTTTCGGGTTGTACTAATGTCATAATGCAATTTGGCGTGGAATTTTGTTTTTTCGGGTTGTACTAATGTCATAATGCAATTTGGCGTGGAATTTTGTTTGAAGTTTGAACTTTAATTTTAAATGTTAAACTTAACAATGCAATTGGGTTCTACTAAAGTAGCGCCATAAGGCATTTTGATTTTTATGTTGAGCCTTATTTCAAGTTAAATTTTAATATTGTCATCAAGTTGAATTATTCTGTTGTGGTCCTTGTGGATGTGATTCTGTTGTTGCTAACTCGTTGCCCAAGGGAGCACAGTTGAGTGTAATAATGTATGTTGTATGCATGCTTGATTGTAATTGAAGTTATGCTTGATTGAATTTTGATATTGTATGCATGCTTGAACAATGCAGTAATAGAAGACATGCAAAATGAAAGACAAACAGTAAATGTTGCTCATAGAAGAGAATTGAAGTGTATATCAAAGAAAAATGAAATGAGATACAACTAGGTAACCATAATAGCTTTTTTAAACAATGAAATCAAACCAATACCGTTTAAAACCGAACCAAATGGTTTGGTTTCATTTCGGTTTTAGCCTCAAAACCGCATTGAACCAAACCGCAAAAACTTGCAGTTTTGGTTTTGGTTTCACTCAAAACCGCACCAAACCGAACCGCGTCCACCCCTAGTTGGGAGAGAAAAGAAGGAAGGAAATAAGAAAAGAAAAGGGTAAGGGAATGAATCAAATAGCTAAAGGGAATTTTCGTAATTATACTGTGCATAGTAAAAAATAAAAAGAAAATGAAACAGAGGCAAAAAAGTCAAAACCCTTTGTCGAGTGATAACCACTCTTTGTAATTTTATGAATTTTTGGTTTGCAACTTTATATTAATTACTTACGAAAAATTATGAATAGATTATCAGCTGTCAAGTTGATTAAAATATTGAGATAAAATGAATAATAATTGGTTACTCAAAGAATGAGTAGGAGTTCCTATTCAAAATTGTTTGTTGCCGCTTCATAAAACTTTGTGTCTAAGATCAGAACAGTTCATATTATAAGTCATTCTATAAAGATCATCTCTGCAAAAAAAATGAATTAAAACTAAAGTCGTTTAGTTATCGAACTGTATAAAAACAGATAAACAAAATTGTTTAAAGAATTACGAACCGTCTATATATTTGCTACAATAGATTGACTAAACAACCTTAGTTTTAATTCATCTTTTGCAGAGATGATCTTTATAATGTGATTTATAATATGAACAGTTTTGATCATAAGCACAAAACTTTGTAATTCAAATCTAACAAGAAGACATTTGAATAGAAATTCTTACTTATCTTGTAGTAGTTAAGCATTGTTCAGAAAATTTCATACTATATTACCAAGATATTACTCAAAAACTTTCATCAAAATTATCATCTATTTTCGGTGGGAGTGATGGAGGGTAGGGAGAAGGGAAGGCGACAGGGTTAAAATTGGGTTGCTGAAGTAGAAAAAGGAAAATAAAATAAAAACTTACACTTATTCATATAGTGATTAACTCACATTGCAGTACACATAGGCTGCGACAGTAGCACGGTAAGAATGACATGTATAACTTAATTTTCAAGTTACAATACCAATTGTTTTGAGTAAATGTGAAACATCTCAGATGATGACAACAGGGGCTCCTACAAATAAAAAACCAAACATTTGAATAAGTTCTTAAAACATAAAGAATTAATGTCTAATCAACTTTCAAATTTATGGGACATCAAGCAGAACGAAAGTACACTCTATTTTATATTAACTATATTTGGAAAAGGATAATAATTGGGTCCTGACCGGTCAGGACTCATTTTTTAGATGGGCCAATAATATTGAAATACTTGGCACTTTGAGTGGATCAATAATAAAAAAAAAATTACTTAAAGTGCCAAGTGTTTCAATATTATTGGTCCACCTCAAAAATGAGTCCTGACCGGTCAGGACCCAAGTATTATCCTTTGGAAAATAGGTTGCCACCTAATAGTTGCAGTGTTGCTTCGATTTGTGTGTGTGTATGAAGTGTTTGTGGGTTTAACCAACTACATGAATCTTGGAAAGATGCTTAACCATATCAATGCCAGTTTTAGCTTCACGAATTTTGTGGCGCATAGCATTCAGTAAAGAGCCGTATGTCGATCCGCGATCATTTTCCGCTGCTTGGATAAAGCTATATGTCAAGGCACCCGTTGAAGTGTCTCCAGACAAAACCTGCACAATCCCATGAACTTGTGTTATTTTACATTGCATTTTTTGTTCTTTGAATTTAATTGCGTGTTGTAGAATATCTCTGCTCCTTGATATGGTACTAATACAACTTCAAACAGTTTGTCTTTGTTTAACGCACATCATAGTATAGGGTTTAGGGTTATCAATATGGAGGAGGGAGAGAGTTGAACTTGCAACCTCTTTCAACATTGTGGAAGAAAAAATCATATTAATTAAGAGCTAGGGTTTATCGCACATCAAAAGTATAGGGTTGATTTCCTCACATATCGATTATACTCACAGTGATGTCAGCAGATTTTTGATGGTCGTCACAAGCGCTTATGGAGACAGCTAGTCCACCACTTGTGCCCTTATAAATAGGCGAGCATTGTTGATCTTCCCACTGTTAGATTAAATCATGCTCTGAGTAATGTTAGTTGGGTGAATTCAAAGAAGATGATGAGAATTGAAAGGATTTCTTCTTCCTCTCTGCAAGTTGCAGAGGTGCTCTTTCTATATCTTGAATATGCACTCTCACACTCACACAAGTCGTGAGGTGAGGATTATATCTGTTTTGTGACAGTTGGATCCATTTTCTTTCCTAGCTTAAGCCACACATCTAACATGTAATGACAAAATGAAAAAACCACATGGCTCTCATGGCCTTTACAAAACAAAACATTACACTTGGCACTCTAGCACAAGTGGATACACCAATGAAATCATTAAACTTATTCTATCAGCTCACAACTTATAATTCAACACCCACAAATATCCTTCTCTACATTGAAAAAAGATATATATCATGTTTAAATTCTCAATTAGTTGGGTATAGTTAAGAAAATGTGTTAAGGATAGTAATTAAGACATGTAGCTGGGTTGGTGCTGCAAAACATTACCCTCGGTCTCAAAATCAACAGGGCACACCGTTTTATCATTGCCGTCAATCTCATCATTCGAAAAGTCACGCTGGGTTGAGACATGGCCAGAGAAGTGGAACACCAACGAGTCTCCTGATTGGCAGCCCTGCATCAACCACTGTAACGCCATTCGCATGTTTTGTTTTGTTGGGATCCTGAAAGGGTCCGTCTCATATTCTACAGCACGGCAACATCAAGTCACCTTACATACTTTTGGTGATCATATGTAAGAAGAAAAAAAAATTTGATTCCTAGTTCAAACCTCAAGAAACGTGAAAAGAAATAGCTTTCGAGAGAAATATTAGTATGCTTTCCATGATAGATGGTGTGAAATTAATTATATAAGAATACCTGTGAGCATGAGTATGGAAGCAGTTGGAAATCCCAATCCGTCCACTCCCATTGCACCTCTCAATCCGACTTGCCATTTCAAGTTCTAGCTTAGCGAATGAGGGTGCCTTTGTGCTTGTAAATACATACCAACTGGAAAGCCCAGGATTTATAGAGCAATAGATGCGGAACAAAAGTTAGGTGGTGAACCCGGTTCGGTCCGCGCGCTTTTAGATCATTTTGGTGTAAAGTGTCTATTGTGTGATATATATGTATGGTTTGAGTTGATCAAGCAACTCGGACCCATGACCAGTAACTCAATATTTGAGCTAAAACATATTTAAAATTCAATACGGTCTGCATGTGGTGCTTATGAAGCAGATGCAGAGTTGTTTTTATTTTTTATGTTTATGATAGTAGATATGGATGTGATCTGGGTGCTAAAAACAGGAGGTTTTCTTGTAAACATGAAATTTTGATTAACAGGAGTGTTTTTATGTTTATGATAGTAGATATAGATATGTTCTTGAAAACTCTGCCAGCAATAAACACCTGAGCAATATCCACATGAGCAATTTCCTACCCTTATATTCTTTTAAATGCATGCATTGATGTATTTACACTAACTGTTAGATAGTTTGGCCTCATTCACATAATGAGCCAGCCATACTTTTGGTATCAAACTCCTGTTAGAGGAGTCGATTTTAAGACCTCTCACTCACAAGTGGAGAAAAAAGAACACTAAATTGTAGTACTACCATAATATAAAGTTAAACTCACAAATAAATAAAACTTGCATGTGTATGATTAATTAAAATGGAGTTATTACATAATATCTAATATTATAAAATTGTTTTTTAGGCACAACTCCAACTAAATGTACCATGAAATAGAGAGTGAGTAGTGAGCACAAAACTTTCTTCTTTTTTTTCACACACATCAAATAGGCTAGGATGGACAGGATTGCAAAACTAATAGTTGTTTTGTCTTAAAATTAGGCATGGGCTTGCCTTGGCTAACAAAGGGAGCCTTCATACTTCATCAACAACTTTTAACACACCTAGAAAATGCTAGCGAAACCACATTTTGCAAATTACATCTAAACTCCTCTCTAATAGACGTGGGATCTACTTGTATTGTGGACCTTAACTCTATAATAGAAATGATTTAGATATGATTTACAAAATGTGATCACCCTATCATCACTCCTATACATCATGCATGGTGGTGCACCAAGAGCTTCCGAGAAGTGTTACACCAGCGAGCATAGGAGGCATGGAGGTTGGGCCAATCAGAGGACGAGCAATGTGTGAAGTGGTGGAGCCACAACGATAGCACTTTCTCTTGATCCTCTTCGTCTTCCAGCATCTCTATAGTCTCTTCCAATACTCTCTCCAGCTCAGCCCTTTCTCCGATGCTCAAAACCGGGACGTCGGTTCCGTTGCTGGCTCTGCATAGCAATGGCAACCACGACATTAACATTTGCATCTTTGTTTGCTTGTGTTGCTCTTTCTTGATTTCGTCGTCAGCTTCGTCTTTTCCCAACTGTTTGGCATGCTTGAACAATAATGCTGCACGAACACAACAGTTGATTAATCATCACGTGAAAAGTGGAATTAATGTTACATATTTGAAATTGAAATTTCGTGACACGCATATATACATTTATGCGAGAACCAAAGAAAAATGATATGCATATCTTGATACGGTAAGTAGAACTAGAACATGCCATATTTCTAAAAAATAAATATAGTCTAGTTTGCAATGGAGTTCCATACTATTTAGCCAAGTTTGGCCTTAGTATTAGTGATGGTCTAATTTGGTTTGAGGAAAACTCCCGACCATGTACAGAACGTTCTTTTCGAAGACTTTTCTTGTAGATGTTCATTAATAAAATCGTTTCTCTATTCGAAAAACATTTACACAGGATAAGAATTTACAAGCTTATAGAATTTTGTCTTATAACTTTGAATTCAATCGAATGGAAATAATTTGTAGTTTAATTAATTAAGAATATGCTTATTTTTAGCTACGCCTCTAAAACTCGATTTTAATCTCATTTTGACCTCCAGTGATTCAAAAGTTGTCCCTTTATTCCTTAAAACTCAAAATTTGCTCCACTTTGCCCTTGGAACTCGATTTTGGATCCCATTTTGTTCCCTGAAACTCAAAGGTTGTCATTTTACTTTATAAAACTCAACATTCGCTTCACATTGCCTTAGTTCTGCCATTATGTAGAATGTTGGCGCATGGTGGAGATTTATAATATTTTCTATTAATTTCATCATTTTATTATATAAAACTCGATTTTGATATTTTTTTTTATTGTTTAATGTTAACGCATAGTGGAGATTTATAAACAAATTCATTGGCACAAGTGGCATTGTCTTATTGAGTGGTGGGTTCAACAAATGTTTTAGGGGCAACTTTTGAGTTCATGGAGAAGAGAGTCTTGGAACGAATTTTGAGTTTTAGAAAGTAAAGTTGTGAAATTTGAGTTACAAGGAAAAAGTGAGATTAACCAAAGAACGTAGCTAAAAATAAGTCTTAAGAATATATATTCACCGTTACACTCAAAGCAATGAGTCATATTATTCAACACTCACCTTAACTCAAAAAACAATGTCGTTTTGGTTTATAATTAGCGATAAATTAAGAGAATTGTTACTAACACTCCAAAAATCTCATTTTACACTCCTCACAAGTGTATTTTTCTTTCTAATTATAAAAAGTTTGGAGTGTCATATGAAATTTTTGGAGTGCTAATAACAATTCTCTAAATTAATATTAAAAAATTATCTTCACAAATTGAAAAGTCAAATAATGGGAGCCATGCATAATTATCCTTGTCATGAAGTTTCCAGCTACCACACCTAAACTAGATGCGATCTCAATCACCAATAACGACAAATATAAGGCAGGAAGAAGAGATATCCAAAAATTTAGTGCCGTCACGCCAGCAGAAAACCATGAAAAGAAAATAGTAATAGTCAAAGGAATATTAAACCATGCCTAGGAATATATCATCCCTATACATGGCATATTCGTAGAGATTTATATGGTATATATATCGGTCCATTCAATTTTGTCCAAAGTGTTACCCTTATTTTCTTCAATTCTGTATTGCTCTTTCTTCTTCTTTTTTTTTCTTTTTTGGTTGACAAATGGGGTAAAAACGAAAGTCCAAACAAAACTAATCAAATAAATTTAGCCCAGAACATCCAAGTCGATTTTCACAAACAAAATTAACTGAACATGAAAGAGGATTATCAAAGTAAAATTGTCTAAATCTAAATCAAAACTATAGTTCACTGAACTATTTGTCACAAAATGCGTTGTTATGTGTGATGCTCTTTCTTGAATGTAAAAGCTTCAATAATGCACTACTAGAGTGCTTAGTGTTAGATTTAATTTCTACGATTATTTCTTTTTTTATTTTTATCTGAGACTTTTTTATTTTCGATTTTTTTTATTCATTTTCATATAATGCTATGTACTTTGAGAAAAAAAAAATTCGTCAATTTGGTTAAAAATTAAAGAAATAAATAAATAAGAACTTACCCGAAGCCTTGACCAAGGATGCTTGTAAGCGCGGCTCAACGGAAAGAGAGAGCCAAGCCAAATTAAAGGCGGCAGCCCATCTCCGCACTGCTTCATCAGCCACGTCACAAGCTGCCAGTTTCTCAGCCAACCAAAGCACCTCAGCTGCCAGTTTTTCCGCCGAGCTCCTCGTCCCGCTCGCCCTCGTCCCCCTTGTCCACGCCACGTCCCGAATCGATCGAACCACCCGTAGAACCGGGCTCCACCGGTACTCCGCCGGCCGAGCGTTCTCCAACAAATCGACGCCATCACCCCCACGCACTTCTCCTTGTTGTTCGAGAATGGCGGCGGCTTCAAGCTGGCTCAGAGTGGTGGAAAAAGCCGCGGATAGAACCGTACGGTTGACTTGACGTAAAGCCTCTACGCCCTCTTTGTGGTTGCCGTCGATGAGGTTCTCCGCTAAAGAGCGAACAACTTGGTACTTGCGGGAGCTTACGGGGATGTCGTTGACGAGGGACAAGAGGTGCGATAGTGCTCGAGCGATGGCGGAGTCGCCGCCGCCAGTAATAGTAGCACCGCCGCCGCATGAGGCGGGCGTATAATCATAATCATCACTAGTGTGATTACTAGCATTCTTGTTGGGACGCTTGTAGGGTTGGTTATTGTTAGGGTTTAGAGGAGGAAGCAAACGGAGGAGGAAGAGGAAGGAAGTGACGAAAGTATAGCGAAGGAGTTGGAGGAGTTTGGATTTCTGAGACAAGCTTAGGAAGGATTTGTCTGCGAAGATAAAGAGGGAGGCTATGAGGTTGCGGAGAAGCAAAGGAGATATGGTAGTCGGAGGCCAGCCTTCCATCATCACCATCCTCCTATGTGAAATCAAATAGTTTAATTCCTGTTGTGTCCTAATTAGGGTTTTTCCTTTCTTTTTTCTGTTTGGTGAGAAAGTTATTGATTTTGATTACTTGCGTGAATATATATACGTAAGATAAGGTGTGTGATGTAAACTTGAGAGGAAGAAGATGAATTAGGATATCGAGTACTGGAGGGATTGAAAGGGCGGTGGTCCGTGTGGTCCGGCCGGTTGTTTGGACCATGACTTCGTGATCATGACCGCGTTTTGTTTTGTTTTGTTCCGCGGTTGTGTTGCTTTCCTGTGTACGTTCTCGTCGTCGTAAGGAACGTCAAATGTTGCACCTATGCCAAATTGCCAATTATTAATCTCTTTGCGTGCCGTACATCACACTCGCACTGGCAGGCATTATCATTTGTTCAAGTCCCACGTTGAGGAAAACTAACAGCTGCACTTGCTCTACATTACTCGATCTATGTTGTTCACGTATTAAGTTTAAAAATTCATTACACACGAAGAGAGATATTGAGAGTATAAATCTCACTTCGAGTAAAAAACCACAAGTTGCATGACACTAATTTGAATTCTAATTATGCAATTCCATCACCATAAACATTGGGGTCAAAGGCCATGGATGCATTGTGCTTACTAAGGATCATAATGCCCACAGATAGCAAGTACGATTTTATTGGATTTTGACTGGTAAAGTGCCCGAGAAAGTTTTCCCTAATACGGTTTTACCTCATTAAATCATTAAGCACTGGGTTAATTTGGCGCTTCTGTGTACTGTCATAGTATAGGACTGATTTCTGTCTGCAATCCTCTATATAGAGGTCCTAAACATCTTCATGTGTGAACAAAACTGTGTAACATTCTTTCTTTCATTACGTAATCATCATCTCAACGAACAAAGTGTTCGTGTAAATCATCTTCAGTCATGAATTAATACACTTTGTTGATGTGAAATGAAAGTGATCTTTCCATGTTGGTGGTGATGGCGGAGTTGAATGTGAGTCGCAGAGGAAAGATTTTAGGTGTTTGGCAAACTCCTTGGGCTTTTCCAGGTTCACAGCATGTCCTGCGCTCTTTATAACGACTAGTTCCGCACCTTTACCTACATGACTATATATTTCAAACCAAAATGCCAATAATTAGTTAAGACAAATGAAAGATTGAGCAATGAGGAACTGTATTATATATCCATCAGATTTCTCATTTACCTCTTTAATCTGTACCCTAGATCCACCGGGAATATCTGATCTTCTTGTCCCCATATTATCAGTGTAGGCTGTGTTTACAATGGAATAGTACATAAGCATTGAGCATTATTTATGAAAAATTTAAGGCCTGTTGATAATCAATTTATCTGTAAAAACTAAAATTAAAAATTTGTTTGAAAACTATTTCAGCTTTTAGAAAGGAAAATAATAAACAAACACCTATGTTAAATTATGTTCGATGGTTTATCTAATTCAATCTCCATAATTCAAGACGGGTGTGATAAATACAGCTCCTACTAAAAATCAAAAACCAACATCGACTGTTTTGAGTTTTCAAAATTTACCTTCTGAAAATTAAAAGTAGCTACCGATTAAATTTTTACAAACTAAACACTGAAATGGTTATCAAACGACCCCAATTAAATAACTTCAAATATATATAAGCAGTAAGGGGAGAAATAGTCACCTGTGAGATCTTGGGTAGATTAGACAGCTTTCTCTCCGTTAGTATAGCCCGGATCAAGTCTCTCTTCTCTTGTACATAGTCTGTACACATGACCTATAAAAATATTACAGAAATTTATGTTTTATTTTTTATTTTTTTAATTGAAAAGTATACTTAAAAACTTCAGCTAATAAGCATGTGCAGAGTGGGAAAATAGATATAAAGGCTGCTTACGTACATGAATGAAATCCGCGAGGAAAAAAGAGGGCAGACCCTTGGCGGGCTTGAAAAATGAATACTTCATCAATTCCTTTAGCTTCTCTGGAGTCTGAGGCAACAAAATGCTTGCAGCCTCATCCAAATCTGAAACCCTAAACAGCCCTTCTTCCATATCCTTCTCCTCTAAGCACACCCCGGCGCAACACAGCGCCACCCTCTCTACCATCTCCGGACACTGCACGGCCATGTTGTACGCCACAAAACCACCATAGCTTATCCCCACCACGCTCATCTTCCCAACCCCATGTGACTTCATCAACCTTATTATGGACTGTGCTTGGAACGACTCTGTACGTTCCAGGCGTGACGTGTAAGAGTGCCCAAAGAAGAGGAGATCGGGCACGTACACATTGAAGAGGGTGGTGAAGTGGCGGAGATGCTCGCCGTATTGCCACATGGCGTTGGCTCCAAAGCCGTGGAGAAGGAGGAGGGTGGGTTTGTAGGATTTGGGGGATTTAGGCACCCAGCAATGGATGGTGGTGCCGTCACCCAGATTTGTTAAAACTGAGCGGA
Source organism: Cydonia oblonga (assembly GCA_015708375.1). Taxonomy (NCBI): domain Eukaryota; kingdom Viridiplantae; phylum Streptophyta; class Magnoliopsida; order Rosales; family Rosaceae; genus Cydonia; species Cydonia oblonga. The sequence continues at coordinate 2,830 of JADOBS010302956.1, read as the reverse complement.
GACCGGCATTGGCAAAATAATGCCGATAAAACCAATCAACGGAAGCCGTAAAGCTGATACGTTTCGGAAGCTTAAGCGGAAACATAATCGATCGACAAGTTTTGTCTGTAAGAAATTAAACTATGGGATTAATTTAACCAAAACAATTAACAGAAAATTTACGTACGAATGTTGCATGCATGGAATTAATGTTCTTGCTAGGATATGGAAATCTGTATGAAGTTCATATATATACACACAATTATACACATATATATAACCAACTAACTAATGTTCTAGAAAGAATGCTTTTGGTGATGAGATAACTGAATTATTTAGTTGGAAAGCACAGAGAGGCTTAACTGATATATTCCTCATAAGCCACAATGAAGGAACCAAGATTTCGGCTATATAGAACAAGAATAAAAAGGGAAATTAAGGAAAACGGAGACACGTCATCACAAGAAAGTAGAAAAGCTCTAAAACATTGGTTGGCCAGTAGAGGTGGAAGCTATGGACCCATAGGGTGTTTGTGTGTACGTAATTAAACTACTATTTATGTGTATGAACCATGTAATCCCAAAGTGCTATATGTATATATAGGGATCATCAAATATATGAACCAATTGTGCTATTTTTGTATATGCAACTTTCACATATTTGGCAAAAACATATTATTGGAATTTTCTTTTGGATGTACAAAGTGTAAAAGTTGCATAAATGGAAAATATATGCAATTAAATTAATTTTCATCTTTTTTTTAAAGAACTTTAACGAAAAACTCCTAGTACTGTTTACTTTAACGAAAAACCACATTTTTACACTAAAAAATCAATCCTGATACTATTCACTTTACATTTTATTTTGTCCTTATCGTTAAAACTCAAAGTTTTCAAACCATTTTCATTAGTTTTCTTTTCTTTTTTAAACCAAAAAAAGCTAATTAATTAATTTTTTAGAAATCCCTACTTTTTCTATTTTTGTCCCCCCTTGTTGGTATGAGTGATCGAACACTCGTTCATACTGTTACTAATCATACATATGCAACTCAAAAGGAATTTAGGAATGATAGTGCAGAGAAAACGAGTACGGTAGAGGGAGTATTTATAGCCTTTTTTTTTTAAGAATAACGTTAGGGAGATCAAATTTATAAACTAGGTTTGCAAATTAAATGATGTGTCACCAATAAGAAATAAGCACGTTACTCAATACTTGAGTAATAATCCAATCATCAATAACCACATCATTTGATTTACAAAATTTAGTTTAAAATTTTAATTTCTCTAGCATTGTCTTTTTTTAATACGCATACAAGATTGGTTGCAGTGGGAAAGAGGGGACACGTGCCCTCTTTGGTTTCTAGAGTATAGACAAATGAATGAGGATTATGTGAATCTTCAAATCATATCCGTTCATCGTATATTAAGCGGTCAGAAATCATTTTAAATATTTTTATTTAAAATTAAACATGAACAAAATTTGACAAAAACTGACCGCACGATATACGATGAACGGACATGATTTGAGGATCCCTAGGATCCTCATTCTCGATCAATAGGGTTGGGTTCTTCTAGAGTGTGGTTAGTTGTACTTGCAGTTAAATTTACCGATGGCCAGTCAACAACCATATTAACCATGTATTGGCAACTGTAAGTTTGCAATACCAACAATATCAACAATATATCTGCATTTAACCAGTACAAGTAACCGTATTGTAAAAAAAACTTTTGCATGGTAAATGTAGATACTTACAATTTAAGAAACAAGGGAGAATGAAAATCGAACTTGAGTATAGAGATGAGAATGTAACTATGACCAACTTGGCTATGTTGTCAAAGTCTCATTGACAGTTGATTTGTTTGATAATTGTTTCGTTTTCAATTTTCTACGTATTTTTACAGAGATGCACAAAAAATAAATAGATAAAATGAGAGTTGGAGGAGTGAAAAAAAGCATAATGGAAGAGAGAAAATAATGTTAGACCAATGAAAAATAAAAACAAAAATAGGAAACAATTTTAAGTTGCTTTTCAATTGAGCTATTCTTTCATACATTCTCCTTCATTACTCCCTTTCACGTTCTCACCCATGACCCATCTTTCATCCTATCCTTTTCCAATATAATTTCACCTCAATCCGTAACATAAAAATTGAAAACTAAAGCCAATGACAAAATGATTGTCATACCGGCCTTAACAAATTGCATTAGCATCACATTAATTGTCACTGGATGAGTGTGATTTAATTAAATTAATATATGTGCTGCACAAATTTCGAAGTTCATGCTCATCCAACGGCAGTTGATACGGCCATCATGGCTTCATGTTTAACAAGCTTTGGATGAATCTTACACCCGTGATTGCGGGAGCGCAAGCTGCAACGCTTAATCGGATCCGATCAATGAACTTGTGACAAAACAATTCTGAATGAACGAACTTCTATATCCTAAAAGTAATAAGGAAATCAACTCTCTGTCTGAATGGTCTAAGTTATCAAGAGAATTAGGGGTCAAAACAACACAAGTAAAAGATGGATATACAACCTCAAAAATATACTCAAAACACAGAGAATCGCCAATTCTGTCAATTTAATCGTAACTTCGACAAAGGAAAATTTTAACAGGTACAACATTGGTTCTTTCTTTTTCCCCATAACGATTTTTCTGTGAGACAAACAAAGTATGCACTTTTCATTTCTCAAAAGGGGATGATATAAAAAGTATATAAGTATACGTAAGGGCCTCTCAACATCAGTCTAAAACAGATTAATTACAAAGATAAATAATATACACATAAGAGGAAATAAAAACTTGTCGCAGCCGCTAAACAAAAAATCACCTCACTTGGTTTTCT
>JADOBS010302955.1:0-16003 GCA_015708375.1 Cydonia oblonga | reverse complement strand
AATGTCACCTTCATATATAATTAATTTGCTCTTCATTTATTAAATTGTCGATAATTATGATTAGAAAATTCTGAGTTCGTTAACATATTATTCTTCTACTAGATTAAGCCCTCCTCAGGTCACACCACTTCAATATTAAATGTTTATTTGACACTTCATCACATGATGTGTGATCCATATTGTTTGTCACGTAGCTTTCCACCTCTGGACACCTGCTCCTTTCCTCCAAGCTGCACTTCTCATGTTCATTATCGTACGAAGATGTTACCCGCCTTCTCTTTGACACTTCTCTACTTGCCTTTTCCATTCATTCGTTCCCACATGGCCTCTACAGTTGTTTTTTTTTTATTTTTTAAAAGCGATATTTTAAACTATTTTAATTTGCATAGAGATAGTTCGAACTTGGGTACGCTAACTAACTGGCCTAGGTCACGTTACCTCTCACGCGTAACTTACTAGTACAGAAAGAGAGAACAGAACAAGATGAGAAATTTGTGATACATTACACACCTGATTTAAAACATATACCGGAGTATTAGAAGCTAACAAGACTCAAAGAGAGGCCACAAAGGAGAAGGAGATTATGCATAAAGATTTATGCAAGCCTCAGGTCTTCCTCCTTTTTTTCCTTAGGAAAGGCATTGCACTCAGAGCTCCCCCGGATGGCTGCCGAGAATTATCCACGCTATTTTCCGGCAATGACGCATTGACCTTCGTTTGATCATCGTTACTTGTAGCAGTCTCCTGATTTATATTCTGTTCGGTATCATAGGCATCTGTCCTCTCACTACTTTGAAATCCGACTAATGGTCTTTTGTTGCCGATGCTGGATTGAGCTGAAATATGACCAAGATCAACCATATTGACAATGCCAGAGAAATTGGGAAGATCGGAATTCTCTGAAGCTGTTGCTTTCGTTTGAACACGAATTCCATCTTGGTCATTACCAGTCTCACTTTCGTCTCCGCAAAACCCCCCTCCTGTCTTAAGGTAGTCTTCAGAAACCTCAGCCTCGAAAGAAGGATCACCATGTTGGTTCAAACCTGGTTCGCCAGTTTCATCTTCAACGGGGCAGAACCCACCTCCTGTTTCAAGATAATCTTTAGGCAGGCCCACATTGGGAGACAAATTCCCTTCATTCTGCTGTTTCTTTTCGCTGTGAGAAGAAGCACTTTCTTCGCATTTTCCTTCATCCCGAGATATAACTTGTTCCCCTGTCTCTGCATTGGAGCATTTTGCATTACTGTGATCTAGTGGCTCATCAAGATCATCAACGGCTAAGTCATCGACTGTGTAATTTACAGGTTTCCGCAGACGCCCAGACTGAAAACATGAACGCCAAAAGAACAAAGCTAGTTAAGCTTATAGAAAGAAGAAATAGACATACATAATACATTAGATTCTTTAAAATGATACAGATTCTCATACTTAAAAAATGTGAAGCTTACCCTGCGCATTTCTCCCAACCCTTCTATTGTATCGGTATGAAGGTCCATCCCATCATTATCGTCATCACCATTGCCAGAGCTGGTTTCAGATACTTCAAAATTGGGGTTTACCTTTTCCTTTCCACTTCCTAATACCCTCCTGCCTCTTCCTCTGTCGTTTCCATTTACATGCAATTTTCTATTGGTTGATCGTCCAGCTTCAGCAGGCTTTGGTCGCTTAGATGGAGCAGGCTCTTCAGTGGTCCTCCTTTTCCTTGACTGCTTAGCTGTTGATTTTCCCTTAGAATCGCTCTTCTTAAGAACACTTTTATCTGTTCCCTCTGACAGTTTCACTGATTTGTTATTCCCAGCTTCATCAGTACTTGTGGTTCTCTTCTTTCTGCTTCTTGGAACTTTTTGTGCAGCATCATCCACCGACTCTGAAGATTGATTTCCTGCGATACCTTTTACAGCTTTCTTGATTCTCTTACTACGAATTTTTGCAAATCTTTCATTAAACGTGTAAAAAGCTTCCAGCCGCAGTTGAGTCTTCACCACACAAATAAAAAAAAATGACATCACCATCTTCTTTCATAAGAAAAAAAATAAAAAATTCTATGATAAAGGAGTAAAAAATGAGAGGCCATAAATCAGAGCTTGCTAAAATGTGATGGACATGCATGCATCCCTATTTGTGCTTGTGTCTGCACAGGTGTATTCCACACACCAGTGAGAGATTTAAGTAACCAACCTCGCGTTTGTTGTACTCGTTCAGAACGGGTATTAGCAATTCATCTGCCTTCTGGCTAGCCCAGCCAAACTTTTCCGAACATAATCTACATGCAAACAGAGCTGATCAGAAAGACATTCTATGTATCTGTCGGTAGAAAGAAACTCTATGAAAGGTTCCAGGCTTAGATGCAGCCGAAAAGCCCCAATTCAAGAGACCAACACATACATTAACTTCATAAAACTGGCACACACTCTGAAGAAAATAAGCAAAAGGGAACTATAATATTTTACAAGGAACATATTCAAATCTGTCTACAATTTTTCAATACCTACATATCTCCTGTTGACTTTCAATAGTATAGCTTATAGAGTTACCATTTTTCCAACAAAACGTTTAAACAGAACAATAGAATCATATCCTGTCAATAAGCAAGCCCCTAGAACACACTATAGTCCTCCCGATCCTTTGCATTGAAAGTAAAGAATATGCCGTACAAACTATCATATTAAAAAATCAACCTCTTGAAGATTGAATTTAAGTATTAGGTGAGAACTCACTTGCGAAGAAAAAAATGATCTGGCTTTCCCCATGTGAAGGGCTCAGTTGATTTGTCCACCTGTGGACAAATATAAGCAGAAGTCACTGCTTCGCTTGGGAAAGTGGGGGGAATATGCCAATTTTTGCTCACTTTTCTCTGCACAAGACAAAATAAGAGCATCCAAAGATGAAGATGTTACTCTTTTACAAATTAAACATAAGAAAAAAAGCCTAAAGCAGAATATATGGCAATCTAATTACATGCTTATCCATGAAAGTTTGCTTTGTTTCTTCAATAAGATCAACTGACTGCTGGTGCTCTTGTCCGTGACAACTATTTTGCTCAGACACTTCTTCCATACCGCTCTTCGTATTGATATCCTTATCCCCAAATTTAGACCCCCTTTTCTTTGCACTAGATCCTATTTCTCCATCAAACGTCCCTAGAATGGTAGGATCTGGTGATTCAATCCAATCCCGGAATTTATGGAGGCCATCCTCCTCAGGAAAAGCATTTACAACTTCCATAGCATTGACAATGCCGATCCCACTACAAAAGACAAACCAATAGATTCTAATTCACTACTAACAGGTTGTATGATATGAATTGTAAATAAGTAGGTTCACTTAACAACACGAATCTGTATCGACTAACTAAATATATTTGTAGAAAGTTAAATTCACGAGGATGCGGCACCACTACCAACATATTTCATAAGGACTAAAAACTTAACACTGCAATGGTTTACCTAACTCCTTCAGTATAATCACTTCCAAGAAGAAGTGCCATACGAATTAATTTCTCTCTGCTTAGGCCAAGCTCATTCTCAACATCCTACAGAAGAAAATTGTATGAACATACATACATAAGCAATGAGCATTGCATCTTTAAGTCAAAACTTAAAGAAGAAAAACAAATGAAAGAGGAAGAATTGGGAAATATATGAAGGGCCCCAAGTAACAGAAATCAGATTTCTGACTAATTATAAATTGGGAAAACAACAGAAGTTGTGTGTCTCAGTAGACCCTGACCTTCATGAAATATGTCTCAACATATTTCCGATCGTCGAATATATTTTTGTAAACACTTCGTGCCCCAAACAAGAACACATCAGAATCATCAGTTACCACACCATCAACAAGGTTGGCAAGTTCCATATACGCACACTGGGCTTCTGCTTCCATTGGTGCAATAATGTATGGTATACCAAAAATTTGCAGTAGCTCCTAAAAACCCGAGATATATTCAAATTCTAAGCAATTCATTGTTTCCAAGAAAATATGTAATTTGCCAATGGAAAAGCCAAACAGGTAATGACAAAAATGAAGACGCACCTGACATTCGGTGAACATTTCACTGCTGACTGATTCTACGTTACGTTCAAGCCTTCTTCGCTCATCTCCCAGATCCATACATTCTTGATCTAGAATTAGCATTTCCTCCTCCAAATCAGCCTCTGTGGCTTCCATACGTGCATTCTCATCACCCTTGAGAGAAGATACGTCCCAACTGTGCTCACTTTCCTGAAAACAAATGTCATGACTCTTTTCCTTGCCCCATTTTTTGTCAGCATCACAGTCATTTGTTATCTTTTTTGTCAATGACTCAGAGTTAGCCATCTCAACTAAATGACAAGATGACTCAGCTTCAACTTCAGTCTTCTGATCATCAACCCAACCAGTAGTATCACCTGACAACGCATCAGAAGAATAAGCATTATTTTTTTCAATGTTCTCAGGAAAGGTGGACAAACCACCATCACCATGGAAAGTACCCAATACTTGTTCAGTAATCACATGGACCTCCTTTGTCGCTGACGGAGTAATAGATGCTGTGCATTGCACTCCTCCACAGAAATTTTCCCTTTCACTTACATTCTGCATTGCTTGTGCTGGAAGAGAACCCAAGTTCGTCTTTTTGAATCCATCACCAATGTCACAGGATGATTCATTTTGTTGAGTACCAATCTTCCCCAACAAAACTGGCTCAACTATCTTAATTTCTCTATCAATACATTCAGCACCTTTATGAGCCTCTCCTCCAAAACACTGCAACTTTTCATCAGCAGGTGATCCATAATTACCCTTGTCACTCCTCATATCCTCAAGACTTCTCCGTATTGCCTCCTGCAAACTAGCCTCTTCTTCGAAATAACCTTTAGAATTTGTTTTTCTATGCTCACCAGGAACAGATGAGGTATTTTCAGCACTACCACAAACTCCTTCCTCCCATTCCACTTCACTGTCATCATTAATATTGCCTGGCACCTTACTTTTAACTTCAGAGTCATTAGGAAAACTGCTACCTTTTGCTTCAACAATCCCTTCCTCCCAGTCACAGTCTGAGTCAGACCCAGAAGAATGCTTTTTTAATATATCATTAGCATCAATAGTTACAGGATTTCCTGCTACTAATGAAGCAAAAAAATCATGATCACCATCAAAAGACTTGCTCTCGCCATTGTCTTCAATAGATATTTCTATAGGAGTTTCAAGTTTTAACAAAGACTGATTATTTCTGTCATTCGAGTTATTATCACTAAGTGAGGAGTCAACCTTGTTTTGACCAGGATGCCTTCTCAACCCACCAGTATTAACAGAATCATCATTATCACCTCTTGGTATTTCTGTGACTGTTCTATATCTACGTGAACTTTTCAAAATGTCAATGTTATTTTCATTGAGCATATCCCTAGTATCAGTCGTCTTGTTTGCAATTGTTTTCTGCCGTTCAATCTCCTTCATTAAATCCAAGTTCCTCTGTAAATCACGGGTCATACGCATCCCCATAGCTCTCACTCTACTGACTCGAAGATGGCCCCTCTCATCCAAATATGTCTGAATGTTGTCATCAAAAACACTTGTGGATTCATCTGGAGCTGATCCAATCACATTACTGGTAGACGAAGCACTGTTCCTGAAATTTGAAGGACACTCTTTGGGTGCTTGTTGCTTTTCTCCATTTCTATCAGCTCTTGCAGATGCAAGTACTCTGGCACATTGAAGCATCAAACATCACTAAGTGATTCCCCAGAATAATAAATCTGTCAAATGATAACAGACGCAACAAAATTTGCAACTGCACTATATAATATATTTTTGTCATAAGAGCGCAAAATTGTGACTACTCACTGTTTATCACCAGTAAATGATGAAGAAAAGATAAATTCTCTGTGGGCTTCAGAGGCTATTCGTGAACTCTGCACACCACTAACCCCTCTCCCAGAGGCAGCTTTCTGTACTTGATCTATCTCGCGACGAAAAGCAACAGTTTTAAGATAGGATTGTATTTGCAGCTCAGAGAACTTTTCAGGGTCCTAAATGTGCACGAGAAGACCCAATTAAAAGACATTCATAGAATTCAAAAAGTAGAACACTTTAAGTAAAACAACTTATCCTCAATAGGAGCTCTAATTAAACGTATGTATTATAAGACCCTATTAATATAAATAGACGCCAAAGTCAAATACAGAAATGATTGACGCAAAACTTCATAAATTCACAACACACGTCTTCGCAACTTACAAATTTGCTTTATTCTTTTCAAATCAATCTTGCTTCTCAGCAAATGAATCCTGTTAACTTATTTATGACAAACAAGAAAATTTTTACAAGAGCATTTTAGCTGATGTTTATCCTTCTTTACATCTTAAATCCTAAAAGCATGAGCAACCATAGAAGTTCGTCTTTGTATACGCTGTTATTAAAGTCATTTCAAATTGACTGTAAAGGTCACACATGTGTCAATTTTCTTTCAGTACATTCTAGGAAGCATGATAGATCACTGTCCCACTATACCAGTAGAGCACTGTCCCACTTTACCATCAGAGCACTCTGTTCTCAATATTTCCAAGATACCAAATTCCAGTACCGATTAGGCAGGATTCATCACCCATCAAAACACTTCAGATATTATTGCTAATAGAAGACATTGAGTAGTGCATCTAATAAGTCACACCGTGTTTGCAATCTAGGACATAATTCACAATAACATGGATCATAATCAGATATGAAGGCTTTCACAGGAACCAACCTTTTTGACTTTCTGATACTTCTGTCTGTTTTCCGCCATCAACCTCTCTCTAATCTATGGGGAGGAAAAATCAGTGACTGACATCAGAATTTGTGAAGATTGAAAGCTAATACCCATGACCTAACAAGGAGGCGAAACCCACATAAATGAAATCTTACTTGAACAAGAAGACTGAGTTGCATTGATGGGGGCAATGCAGCTAATACAGCTGGATCAACTTCACCATGCAGTGCAGGCTGCAAGATAGTATTTAAAATTATCTACGACCGAACCTTAATTAGACACGGTAAGAAATCCCATGATTAATGAATACAACTTAATTAAACAGTAAAGAAGGGTATACGCACACAAGTGTTACTGGCAAAGGATACTAACTCTGATATCTATCTGTTAACTCACCAATATCATCTCTTCATCGGCATCATCATCTTCATATATATCGTCCCCCACAAGAATAGAAGCAGTTGATGTTGACGCATTATTAGTTACACCAGCATCCTTCTCTGCCGCAATAGATGCAGCAATCCTAAATTAACATCAAAGAATCAATAAACTCATGTAATTGCATGATTAAGTACTCCTGAATGTTATATATAATTACATTTCATCTATCATTTCTTGATTGCAACTCCTTGAGACTGCGTCGAAGTTTTCTGAATTGATACCCAACATTTCAGTTTCATCTGACAAAATCTTCTTACCCTTAGCATCATTTTCCTCCTTATTTTTCTGGTCACAAAGCCGTTCATCAGTTCTCAACTACATCTTCTGAAACCACAAACAACATATATGTATACTCACCTGCAAAAGAAGTCTATGTTGCATTGATGGAGGCAAACTAGCTAATACAGCTGGATCAACTTCACCATCCATCTCTGGCTGCAATACAAATTACAAGCAGCAACCACATTACATTTCCAAATACCCAAAAATGTTGTAGACCTAAAAACAAACAAAAAAAGACAACCAGAACATCCAAACTTTGTAATTTGCACTACACTGGTGGCCGCTCTAGGTTGCTCTCAAATGATAAACAATAATTTTCATCAAGTCTCACTAGTATCATCTCTTCATCATCTTCTTCACCATCCTCAGCAGCAGTAGATTGTGATGCATTCTTTATAAAAACCCCTTCTTCCTCGGCCTGGATGGATGCTGCCAACCTAATTTAAGGAACAAAAGAATCAAAATCACTAATCAAACCAGATTTATACACTGGTCCCACAAATGTGTTCTCAGCTTACATTTCATCCAGCTTTTCCTGGTTGCTACTCAGCAAGCCCAAGTCGTCTTCTTCTAAACTATTATCCACCATCCTACCAGTCTGATCTGTTAGACCTTCTTTACCCTCGGCATCATTCTTCTGCCTCTGGTTCTTGATATCCGCAGCCAAGTCTTTCAGCCTCATCGCCTTAAGCTATTAACAAGAACAAAACATAGATAAATCAACTGGAAGAAAAACACAACGTTGATTCACGCATCACATAACAAGAATATATGGTATTTATTTTTAAAAGCACAAAATTTTTTGTAAAGAAATTCAAATTCACATGATTCAAATCCTAAGTCACACAAAAAGGCAGGAAATTTCACTCCACAACTCCGACCACCAATGTTACACACAAACCCTAATTCCAACCCAAATTTTCAACACCACATTCTACATTTCTACAAAGATTTAAAAAAAATGAAAAGCAATTACAGATACTACATACATGATTAAGAAGCAATTTCTCGGCGGTCTTGCGAAGCTTGGACTGGGCGTTCTCCCGCTGTCTTCTCCGAGCGATCACAGTCCGGCGCTTGAGGGCCGGGGTTCCGCCGTCAAACACAAACACCGGCTTGGTCCGCAGGTACAGCAGCTTGCAAATTCGGCGGAAGAAGCCGAGCAAATGCGCGTTGCGGACCATCTCTCCCTTGTCGTCTCGCATTGCCTTCATGAACTGTATCATCCATATGCTCGCATCTGTCCAGTGAAACAAATTAGTAACTTGATTTTATCAAATCGAATTAGTAATTCGATTTCCAGAACATAAATTAGGGCTTAGAGGACGCGTGGGTGTACCGATTGCGAGTCTCCTTCCAGCTAGAGTTTCGACGGAGACGCGGCGGCCGACGGGGGCCAGTAGTTCCCAGAGACCGTGGACTCCCATTGTCTGGATTGCTTGCTGAGAACGCTTCTGCAATCAGGTTTCAGTTTTTGTCATGGCCGCCAGTCGGAGGGAGGAAAACGAAGGAAACGACGTCGTAAGCGAGCAGTACACATGTTTTTTTTTTTTTCTTTCTTGAAAAAGAGGGACAATTAATTGTAAGTCATATTTATCCACCTATTCCGAATGCCAAGAATACTCACACAATCATTTCATTCTCATTTTGACCATAATCAAACAGACTTACCAGCTTGAAGTCTCGAACCTAAAACTTTTTTTTTTTTTAATACTCGAAGCTTCAAACCCAAAACTTTTTTTTTTTTTTTTGTATTTTAGGAGTTAGAATCCACGCCCTTACTTGCGGTTGCGGTGGTTATACACATGTTGCGATAAAACAAATTTCGTGCTGAATTGTAAATATAGTCGGGGGGAAATGTGAGAATACAAAGAATATGTAAAGCCAGTCTCATAATCAAGGGTATTTTGGACTTTCCATCTTTTTTGCGTCAAGGGCTGCGTTATTTTTCAGTTCCAAACCTCTCAGGCTGTCACAACCTCATTTCACTCCCAAGTCACAGAGAGCTCGGGACCACCATGGCCGGTGGCAACTTCCGTTGTCGCCGCCACCACCATCACCACCGTCTTCCTTCTCGTGATCCTAAACCACCAGCAACACAGCCCCAGTCTTTGGCCTTGACACATTCCGGCCTCGACCTTTAAGCCAGCAGGGCATATGTTTGGTGCATGCTCCATCTAATTCCTTCAAGTTGGACAAAGTTATAAAGTCTCATTTTGTACATCAACTTAGAATATAGTGAGTTGTCTAATTAATTATTCCTTTAAGGAAATTGTTCGGAGTGCTAAATCATCATGTACTCTTCTTTGTTAAAGTCTCACATCGTAGGTTCAAAGAAACTCAATGGGTTTAAATAGGATTATCCTACTTTAACTAATATCGAGACTTTTTGTGGTAAAACTTCACATGAATTTGACAGGTGATAAAGCTGGAGACAGTATCGATGTCGTTAGAATGGGGCATCCAACACTCTTTCCTTTATTTTTCATTGTAAATGAGCAGCTTTTTCTTTTCTCATGAATTTGATACTAAATTCTGTGCATACCATTTAGGGGCCTGTTTGGTTGGGACGCACCCTTATTGTTAGCCCTAAGAGCTTTGCCAAAAATACTGTTAAGTTTCTTTCACTAAAAAAACGCATGTAATTGTTAGAAAACGCTTTAAACTCAATCAGAAGCAATTATAAACAGGCTCGATTTTGTTTAAGTTTTTGTTAGTGTTTATGTTGGATCGTCATTGGCATTTTATGAAGGAATTGTATGGAATATACCAATATGGAGCTGCGCCAGAGGCTGATGAGAGGTAAATTTTTATTTTTTTTATTTTTTTTAAGGAGGACAATTGGTGGCATGTCACAGTTATCCACCCCTTCTGGGGACCGGAAAGACTCACAGAGGCATTTCAGCCCATGGCCACAAGTCTGATTTCCACACCAGCAGTGAGTTTCGAATCCGAGAGGTAAGTTGTAAAAACCACATCTGTCAGTTACCTTTTTATATGTCAATGTGTTTATTGGAGTCTGGACAACTGACCTTCCAGCAGTATGAATGTTTGCAAAGAGACAAAGAAAAGAGTACGTTCCTGACCTTTTCCTTTTACCTTGCTGATATTTCTAGGCGAATGTTCGAATTCTTGTGTTCTGTTACAAAATCTGTCAATGTTCTTCACCTAGGTCGGTTGTTTTAAGTCGATGGGGAAAGCATTTTTAATTTGCAAATTTTGGTTTTGTATGCCTGATGTCATCAATCCATCAATCTTGAAGAGTACAATATTTTGTAGCTATATAAACTTTCACGTACAAAATGTTTTATTGTATTTGAATTTGATACAAAAACTCCTGCAGATATTGCATTGTCCTAGAAACATGCTGGAACTGTTCACGGGGCAATATCTAAGGGGATCAACAATATCTAAGCGCAGCCTAAGGAAAGCCATTCCAATTAAGGCCTTAATCAACGCTTGTATGTGCAATACCGAAAACTCGAGGTGGGGAAGATAACCTTCGAACTGAGGCTAACAACGCGTTTATAGATAGATGAAAGCTCTTAAGTTATCGACAGCAGTATGAACAGATATTGCAAGGTTAGGTCTGTTACTACTTCTTGCAGCCTGGACTTAGTTTTAACTCTTTCAAATCACATTATCTTGTTTTGGTGTTGTAGTTCATTGGAGGTATTGGCTTGAGGAAATTTTTTTGGTCCCATGCATTTTTCTTATACGGAGTGATATTCTAATCTAAACTACACGGAGTTCGGACTTTGGTGCATAAAGAGGCACACTGTCATAGCCAACTCAGTCTTATGTACTATTACAATCAATTATAGCTGAAATTTGTTTCATGTAAAACTAAACGTATGGGATGAATGAAACCTTAACTTTATTTGATGCAGGATTTGATGGATAGGCTGCTTCAAGTGGTGATGATAACACATGCATCTCCCCATAATATGCTGTTTATGTATGCTGGTAAATTGGATCATAGAAAAAAAAGTACGATAGTAAGTTAGTAAAATGATTCTGAAATACAGTTTCCTCTTTATTATTAAGTAAAGGATCTGTTAAAACTCAAAATTTGGAGTTACCAAGAAAATTTTGTGCTTTACTTGGGTGTAATTAAATACACATCATACCATACGTATTTATTGTCTCTCACCTCTCTTCACATCACGTGATGAGAGACAATGACATGCGAGTAAATACACTTGGTAACAGGCGGAAATGAGATAAATTGTGTAATAGTTTGGCATCATCATTAAATTCCCTATTTTAAATTTGAGCCGAATGAGATGCCGTAAGCAGAATGATTCGAATCTATTTCAGAAATATCGACTTCAAGCCTGAGCTCATTTTAATTTGTCTTATGCTTTGAGTTTTGTGAACTTTGATACTCCCTCAAGCCAAAGTTGCAGTCGATACTATGAGTAATTTAATTCAAAAAAAATATGCACGAAAGCTAAAGAAGAATTTATTAATGTTTTAAAATTAAGAAAAAGTCTTAAATCATTGTTGGTTAAACAAGTGCAGTACTATATGATAATGACCTAATTTTGCATTGTTTTTGTACAGTTGTATTGCATGGCAGCTCCTGTTGGATAGGCCAATCTTGATGAATACATCTCAGCCATTGAATCATAAAATCTTCAAGGATTGCAAGGTGACTTTTTGACAAGATCAACCTTACCAACGGCTTTAGACGGGGAGAGGAACTTCCCTCTGTGCGACTAGAGTTCATATTAATCAGGCATCGACTTATCTTTTGAACTTCTTATATGGCAACATTAAATTGACTTGAAATACTGTTGATTACAATTATATTTTCGTTATAGGTAAGTTTTTCTTGTTCCAGGAGCAACTGTTATTATACCAACATTAACATGGTTGATAAGAAAATCTTTGTAAAAGTGATTTTCAAACTTGTTATTTGTTTTCTATTACCTTTTACATTGAATAAATTAAAGGAAATCAAGTGAGATAGACAAAGAGAAAGAGTGCAAAAGGAGTAAGAAGGAGTGAAAATTACTGCACCTTTTTCTCTAGAGTTTGGTTCTTTTAAATATTTCTTATTCACATTAACAGTTATCTGGAGATTACACTAATTAAGCATTAAATAAATAATTAGAGAAAAAATATGACTTTGTCACAGCCAAAATCATTGTTCCGAAAGGACTGACAGAACATTTCCACCCGTCATTAGGCTGCCGGCGCCATATATTTTTCAAATAACTAAACCTTAGCTAGCCAATGTCTTTAGCATCAAGGTAAACAATAAGAATCCAAGCTCTCATTCTATAGAGTCGGCAACCCACATCAACTTTGAGAGTTTCTTCATACATTGCAAACCCTACTTACACCAAGGCTAGATCTTCGAAAAAAAATGAACAAAATCTTCATCTTGGTAATCTTCTTTTCGTTCTCCCTCGTCCTCCACAAAACGCATTCTGTGGACGTTGAGGTCAAGAACTCACTCATCATCTTCCTCGCCAAGCTTTCTAATGGTGTCCAACCCGGCCTCTCATGGGGTTGGATCCATTCCTCTGATCCCTGCAAGGAGCACTGGCAGAATGTTGCCTGTGATTCTCTCAACACCACTGTCACAGAACTCTTTCTCAATGGCCAAAACCTCACTGGCACGCTTGATGCTGCTTCGCTTTGCAACACGAAACCTCTCGCTGACTCTCTTACCACCCTTGCCCTTGATGACAACAACATTGCTGGACAAATTTCAGGTGAGATTGGACACTGCAATCAGCTCACTCAATTCACTGTCAGCTACAACCGCCTTTCGGGTACCCTCCCTGAGTCCCTTGCTACACTGGAAAACCTCAAAACGCTCGATTTTTCCAACAATCAGCTTACAGGGCTGATTCCGAATTTTGACTTCTCCAAATTCGACAAGTTCAATGTCTCCAACAACAAGTTCCAAGGACCAATCCCTAACACGAATGGCTTTGTCCAATCAAACAGCTTCTTGGGAAACTCCGAATTGTGTGGAGATCCGTTGGCAAACAAGTGTCCGTCGTCATCTGTGACAGCGGATGAGAACTCGAATAATTCGAAGGGTGTCTCAAAAAATCAAGTGATTATATACATAGGATATGCTATTTTGGCATCGGTTTTTGTTGCGCTAGTAATTTTCAAAATATGTACAAAGAACAAAAAGGAAGATGAAAAGGTTGATGCCGTGAACAAAGTTTCGGCAGTCGATGAAAGCATGAGCAAAATTAGTGCAGCATCAAGTGAGTTCAAAGGAGGATTGAGCAAGTCGAATTATTCTGTCACATTTTCAGCTGATGATGAGAGCCAGAGCACTAATATGGTTTCGTCTTCACTTGTCGTCCTCAAGAGCCCCGTGGTGAACGGACTGAAGTTTGAGGACTTGCTCAAGGCCCCCGCCGAGTTGCTTGGGAGAGGCAAGTATGGCAGCCTCTACAAGGTCATCTTTGAGGACGGAATGGTACTAGTGGTGAAAAGGATAAAAGATTGGGCGATTTCAGGTAGCGATTTTAAGCAGAGGATGGAGAGGTTGTACCAGGCCAAGCACCAGAGTGTGTTGCCGGCTCTTGCCTTTTACTTTTCGAAACAAGAGAAGCTTCTGGTGTATGAGTATCAACAGAATGGAAGCCTCTTCAGACTCATCCATGGTAAATCCTTTTGCATATTTTCATAAAATATAGTTTTTTTATGACATTATTTGGGAAACACTGTCCATTTTTTATAGAGAGTTTTAACGAAAAATTCGCGATACTGTTCACTTTAACGAAAAATCACATTTTTACACTAAAAAGTCAAACCTAGTACTATTCACTTTACCCTTTATTTTGCCCTTATCATTAAAACTCAAAGTTTTCAAACCATTTTCATTAGTTTTCCTTTTTTTATTTGCACATTATCTTTAAATTGAATAAATTAAAAGAGAGCGAAAAAATAATGCAAAAATCAGATTCTATATTCTTTCGTTTTACTAAATTCATGATTAGCATACTAGGGTCACCAAAAAATTTCCTAAATGTTTAGTTAGCAAGTAGACGAACAACAAAGCTTTATCCTATTAAGTGAGGTCAGTTATATGAATCCTAAAACGTCACAATGCTCGATTTTGTGTTAAGTCTTCCATTAGTTCCAAGTATTATATGTCGTTTCTTAAAATTCTTCCTACGTCTTACACTGCTAGTCCCAAACCCGAATAAAAGAGGAGGGACAGGGCATGAGGTAGTCCACAACTGACACTCTGTTTTCACATCAAATCTCTATGCTTAGTTAGCAATGATGTGGTTTTAAGCTGGGGTTTCTGATTTCTTTATGTACTGGTTTGGTACTGAGGTGATTTTATAACAAGTGGGTATAAAAATAAAAAAAATAAAAAACTAAGTTCAAAAAGATGTTTGGTAAACACTTTAAAACAGCTTATTTTCACAGTTTTTGGTAAAAAAAAAAACTGAAAAAGTAAAGCAGGAAAAATGAGCTTATTCTCACAGCACAGCAGACGCAGTTTTTGGGTATAAAAATAAAAAAAAATAAAAAACTAAGCTAAAAAAGGTGTTTGGTAAACACTTTAAAACAGCTTATTTTCACAGTTTTTGGTAAAAAAAAAAACTGAAAACGTAAAGCAGGAAAAATGAGTTTATTCTCACAGCACAACAGACGCAGTTTTTTTTCAAAACACAGCAATACCAAACCAGCGCGTGGAACGATTCTAACATATAGTAACAACTGTATGGTTCAGGAAACCATAGGAGCCAAGCATTTGACTGGAACAGCAGGCTCTCCGTTGCTGCTCGCATAGCAGAAGCATTAGCTTTCATGCATGAGGAGCTTCGCACGGAAGGGATTGCGCACGGCAACTTAAAATCCTCCAACATCTTACTCAACAAGAAAATGGAGCCCTGCATAAGCGAATACGGCCTCATGGAAATCAACGATCAAGATAACCAAACGCCGCGCAAGGCTTCTAAGGCCGGCAGTACCTCAAGAGCCTTCAAGGGGGACGTTTATGGGTTTGGTGTGATCCTTCTTGAGCTGCTCACAGGCAAACTTGTGCAGCACAACGGCGTGGATCTGACGGTTTGGGTTCACTCCGTGGTTCGAGAGGAATGGACAGCAGAAGTGTTTGACAAAACCCTAATGTCGGAATGCGTGAGCGAGGAGAGGATGGTGAACTTGCTGCAGGTGGCTATAAAGTGTGTGAACCGTTCTGCGGAGGCTAGGCCGAGCATGAACCAAGTTGCCCTAATGATCAACACCATTGTAGAGGAAGAAGAAAGATCGACTGTCTTTGATCCACAATCATCTATGAGCCTAATTTGATTAGGAAAATAATTTTTCCAATTAAATTAGTACTTGAAGCCCATATTTATCTATATTTCCAAGTAGTAATTAAGTCAACATATAGCATACTATTTTTGAACAAATGTTTGTATTTTGAACCAATAAGACTATAATATGTAGCCACTATCTCATGTCTTGATTAAGATCTGAGTTTTGTTGTGATATATATATATATATATATATATATATATATATATATATATATATATATATATATATATA
>JADOBS010302954.1:0-16002 GCA_015708375.1 Cydonia oblonga | reverse complement strand
TTTTGAAAAAACCGTACCGAACTGAATTCTTTTAGTTCGATTTCGGTTTCGATTTCGATTCGGTTTGGTTTTCGGTTTTTTGAACCCACCCTTATTGCTGTTGGCAGAGGCAACAAAATGCACAGCTCGTCCATAATTTTTTGTTGACCCTGTGAATTATCTAGGGTAGGAGGTGAACTTAGCTTCATAATAAGTTAACAATAATGTGGTTTAAAGCGATAATCGAACTTAAGACCTCTCATTTACAAATAAAGAGAAATACCACTAGACTGTAGTACTAAGTGGCACCGATGGACGTGGATTAAAGTAAGCATAAGGTCTAAGTAACGGGAGGACTTTTATTTCGACTCTTCACTGGTGGACGCGGTTGAATCCTGGGGGCAGGCAGAAGAAGCGGTACAACATTTCTTCCCTTTTCCTCTTATTCAACATTGGGGTCAATAGGTGTCTCCAAACATCTTCAATTCCCCTTCAGTTTTTCCAGGTCAACATTGTTCTTAGACGAGTAGTGGAACTCCAGGTTGTAATATTTTATATGCATTGAATAAGAGCTTTTAGTTCGGCATTTCGGTCGTCTACAATCTTATCATGCAAGCAAAAATTACGAAATAATTTTCCAAATAAACAAACATAAACAAAAATAAAGAGAAACTAAACAAAAGTAAAGCCAACTATAAATAAACATGCAATGCAAATATAAAATAAAATTAAGGTCGTTTAGTCAATCTATTGTAGTAAATACATTGATGGTTCATAATGCTTTTACAAATTTCGTTCATCCGACCTTTAGTTTTAATGGTTTTTTTTGCAAAGGCTATATTATATAATGAATAATATGAACGGTTTTAATCATAAACACGAAATTCATGAATCAGCAACGAAGAATTTTGAGTAAAAATACCATACTCATCATCATTTGAGTGATCAAGTATTATACTTTAAATGTCAAACTTAATTTCCTTACTAATAGCATTAGTAGCATTTATTATGGCATTCGATTCTTTTGTTCGGAGTTCGATTTTCTCCTTTACCCAATATCGTTTTTACAAAAATAAGAAAAATGTTACTATTATCTTTCGGTCTCTAATATAAACGTTTTGTTTCACTTAATTTTTGTGTCCATGTGGTGGGATTATTTATTTGTTACTTTTGTGAAAAAAAGTTCAACTAGTGGTTTCGTCACTGCAATCTACTATTCTTAGAGTCGGAAGATTCGCAGAGGTATTTCAACTTCTCCTGAAGGTCATCGTGTGATTCACACGTACCAAAAATCGAAATAAAAAAATAACGGATGTAATTCAAGTATGAAATTCATTTCTAACCACTACATCATCCGTGATAGTTTGGTAGGACAATTTATTTATTGTTGGATCTTTTTGGTAGGACGAAACGTGGAAACATGTTTGCCTCATGAATGGATGATAAACAACCCAACTACCACAAAATGCTTCATTCCCGAAGCTCATTTTTTATATTTATTTTTCTTAGAAGATACGCCAAACTCTGTTTTATTGTTTTATTTGTTTTCCATGCCAGACTCTGTTTAGAGGGTCCGTTCTGATTTACCAAGAAAAAAAACAAAAAAACTGTATCTTTCAAATGTAATTATTATATACAAAATTAAAGAAAGAGAGAAAATAGAAGGATTGCCAATATTTTGGCAAAAACCCACATTGCACATTGTTCTCATCATTTCCATCCTCTTACCCTCAATCTCTGCTTTGACTTTTCTCCAAAATCCCATCACAAAAGATCAGATTATTCACATTCTTGGCCCACCCGCCAAATTCTTCCCCTTTCCCCTTTTGTTTTTCAATCCAAATAACCCAAAGTTTTGAGCTTTTTGATGTCAAGAATTTGTCTCAATCTGTGAGGACCCATCTGGGTAGATTTTTTTGTTTGGTGGATTGTTTTTGAAGAATGCATGTATGGTCTACCAATTTGCCCAACTTGGTTGTGTTTGGTGCAGGGAAGAAATTCAGAAGAACCCCTTTTTGTTTCAGATAAAAACCCATTTCACCTTTTCTTTTGATGGCCTATTTTTCAATCTGTAAGAACCCTTTTAAATCCTTTGTTTCATATCTGTTTTGATTTCCCCTTTCCATTAAATGGGTATATATATTTAATCAATGTGGAATTGGATGCAGAGGAATTGCTGATTGATTAAATGGGCATCCTCAGAAAGTAGCACTTTTTTCATGATTTGGGTCTGAATCATTGGAGGATGGAGATGTCTACCCAGCAAGATAATTCTGTTCCCAACAAAGTTTCAGGTATAAATTTTATTTTAGGAATGGTTTTTAATAGTTGAGAAGATTTATCCTGCAGCTGCATTTATGACCTTCATAAAAATTTAAAGCGTTTGGAAAAGATATGATATATTTACCCTGTGAGGGCAGGATAATTGCTAAAGAAAAGTAATAAATTCATATCTTATATTGGAACTTTCAAGTGAAAATCTACATTAATTCCTCAGAATTTTGATGCTTTTATGTGGTTTAAAATTGTTTAATGGCAACATTTGTTGATGTTGTACCTTGTTGATGTTAAACATACTTTTCAAGAGTACAAAACTTGATGAATTGATTGCATGGTGTTGCACAGATGAATTTATACTGGGTTTCATCAATAAATGAACATGTTTCATTTGTAGGATCAGGTTCTTGCCTGTATGATCTCTTATGTTCAGACGCACCGGCTCGGAGATGCCCTAGTGATCGACGGTCTTTATCTGGTACTCTTTATCCTTTACATCAAATACGTGTGTGCTCTGACTTGCAAAGATTTTCATTTTCATGACATGTTAGTGTAGTTAACTGTTAGTGGCGTGTCACTATTCACTCAAAATTGCAGTAAGCCATTTGAATAGAAGATACTAAGTTATGATATCGGCTTTTAACATACAACATGATTGCTCCAAGAACCATTTCAAATTGCCGGTGGATCAGATACAGTATATAGATAGCTCGGGGATATCCAATACCTCCATTTTCTATCTTGTTATTTGATGCCTCTAGTTTGCCTTCATGGAGATCAGACAAAAGACCATGTGAATATGAAGTTCAAATAGAAGGTTTACAATGTAAAAAGTGTTAGTGGTAATGAGGGAGATACGTCCAGCCTTTGAGAACCCAATGTGTGGTTATAAATACCTATAAATCATGTACCAGTAGAATTAAATCCTGAAAAATAAGTTCTGCATCACCAAGCTCTCTACTATCTGATGTACTGATTTTTTTTTTGTTTTTGTTTCTTGTTTTCTTTTGGGGTGATTTTCCTTTCTTTATTGTGGGTCTCCCTGTGACATTGTAATAAGAGCACATCGTATCTTTTGTAACCGTTATAGTACATTGAACAGGTCCACAAGAAAGGCTGGAGATTTTGTTGCGCCAATCTGCCAACAGGTCCTGTGCAGATTGTGGAGCTCTAGATCCAAAATGGGTGTGAGTATCTTTTTTGCATGAAGATAATGTTTTATCATCTATCCTGTTCCAATTTTAATAAAAACTGAAGAAAACATTTTATGAAGTTACTTCGAACTAATAGAAGGTACCTGGTGTTCAATAAAAAAGTATCTTGCATGGTCCTTTTCCTGTCCACCATTAATTATGTTATTATCTGCACAATCTTCTTTTCATCCTATTGAGCTCAATTTCGAGTTAAGTATATATCCCAATGCGGACAGTGCAAATTTCATGCATGTTCACTGTTTGAGAGTGGGTCCTGCACGCGGATTGAAGCAAAATTTGTGATGAGTAATGACACATGTTGTCACAATGATGCTTAATGAGTAGTTGTGAATTTGATGATTGATTTTAGAATTGTTGGTAATATTGATTTCTTTTGTGCAATAATTTGAGGTTTGAGATATTCACAACTTATGAGTTGGATGATACTGTTGAGAGTATGAATCCCACATCGGGGAAGAAGGGACTTTGCATGTGCTTATAAGTAATTGGGTAACTCGCCATATTGTTTTATGGTGGAACTCCAACTTTCTTGATGATATTGGTATTTAGTCAATGAAACAACCTCATGTTTTGAGTTTTCACTTTGACTACCTCTTCCTAGATGTATGTAAGCTATGACTGTTTTGGTTGCTTATGTTGTATTTTGACTGTACTGATTGGTTCAATATCAGATCTTTAAGCTTTGGAGTATTTATTTGTATAAAGTGTTCTGGTGTACATAGAAGCCTTGGAGTGCATATTTCGAAGGTATGGATTATTGTACCTTGTTCTGGATTTACCAGAAAGAATGTATGATGCGAAAGTTTGACTATAGAGTATTGGAATCTGGAAATATGATAGGTTGTATCAGTGAAGCTAGATGAATGGTCAGACGATGAAGTTGATATCTTGGCAAGTATGGGAGGAAATACTACTGTAAACAAGAAGTATGAGGCTTGCTTGCCGGAAAATTTCTGTAAACCAAAACCAGATTCTTCTATAGAGGAGCGCTTTTATTTTATAAGGTAATTCAAGTAAAATCTTTTCATTACTTTGTTTTGAAACCTATACCATTCTAAATCTGAGATTTACTTCTTGAATATGCAGGAGAAAATATGAGCTGCTAGACTTCCTGAACCCCAATGAACCGTTGTCATGTCCTTTTCCACCTAACAAGAAATCACCTCCTAGCAATTCCACTGTTAGTTCTACCCAAGATAAGAAACATTATGAGAAACAACCAACAAAAAACCGTATTGGGCAGGCATTTCGTAACAGCTGGGGAAGAAAAGACTCTGAACATAAGACCGCAAAGAAGGGCTACTCAATGCCAATGGTAATGGCCTTTTTGTTTGATTACTGTGTTGTTTTATTTTGTTATTTCTCAGTCGTTTTGATGCCCTTGCTCCCTTTGGAGTGAGGTTATATAGTACCATATCTATCTTCAGAAAAAAAATGATTTTTTTATTTTTTATTTTTTAAATGTGAACCAGAAATAGTTGTGCCATAGTTTTAATCCATGACAATCACAAAGGAGAAATCAAAGTTTTTTGTATAAGTTTGAAATTTTGGTTGATATGCATATAATCTTACTGCTTCAAGTGTACATTATAGGCAGGTATGATCGAATTTGTTGGATTAATCAAGGTGAATGTGGTTAAAGGAACCAACCTAGTTGTCCGGGATATGATGACAAGTGACCCTTACGTCATCCTTGCATTGGGTCACCAAGTAAGTTTCTTCTAGCTATGTTTTGACATGAATTCAACCTTGTCAATAAACTTAAAATGCAGTTTTCCCTAAATATTTGTTGCAGTCAGTGAAGACGCGTGTCATAAAGAACAATCTTAATCCCGTATGGAATGAGAGCCTAATGCTGTCAATTCCTGATCACATACCTCCTCTAAAAGTGGTAAGTTTTACTTGGTTCCTATGAAAATACTACATCGAGTCCACCCAATGCACTATTTTTTACATTATAGATTCAAATTTCATGTGTATCGTGTTGAGATTGCTATTTAATGCAAGACGGTTATTTACCTATGGATGATAAAGATGTGCTGTCTTCATTGCGTGGTGACCTGTTTTATATTTTTGTTTGTGTTTTAATCAGTAAAGTTATGCAGATTCAATTTTGTGCATCATCAGGCGACCAACTTTAATAACGTAGTTCATTAGTTGCCCATATTTGTGAAGTTTTTATACAGGGTAACATTTTCTGGTGTTGCAGTTGATAAACTAAAAATGATTTTCTCCTAAAATGTTCGTACATAAATCAATTGTTTATTGAGCACTAATGTCAAAGGAAGCGTTCAATAAATTTCAGAAACTTTTTTTTCCCTTTAGTTTGGGACAGTTGTAAAATTGAATTCCCCAGTGCACGAAATCTCCTCCACAGTTACGGGAAAGTGTATAGAAGTCATAGCCTACCGTAAGAAACTGATAAGATTCTCTGCTTTTGTTTTTTACTTGATTTATTATTGTTATATACGCATAATGTATAGAGTCGTATACTAGCATTCCCTTACTATCGATGAAGATGGTTATGTGCTTTGCATCTCAGTATTGGATAAAATTTCTAGTAATGTTTTTATCGTTACATTCAGCTGGTGTATGACAAAGATACGTTCAAAGCTGATGATTATATGGGTGAGGCCGAGATTGATATTCAACCTCTGGTGAGTGCTGCTATAGCTTATGAGAAATCCACGATCAATGAGCCGATGCAGCTTGGAAAGTGGGTAGCCAGCAAAGAAAACACACTCGTAAAAGATGGTGTCATCAACCTAGTAGACGGGAGAGTAAGACAGCAGATCTCCCTCAGGCTGCAGAATGTTGAGAGGGGTATACTGGAGATTGAGCTTGAATGTGTGCCTCTTAATCAATAGCCGGCATTAAGGAAATGAAACTTACGAGACCTTTATGATGCGGAGGTTTGCAACTCACCATGATAGATTGTGTGCATGTTATACCGTAGAAGTCGTTATATCGATAGCACTGTCAAGCCAGTCTCGGTTGTATATTACCGTAGTTTTTTTCTTTTTAATCTGTAGATAAAAAAAAAATTTAGGATTTTCACTTCGTGGTATGCAGGTGGATTCGATTTGATTTTTCATTTTTTCTGTATGAAACTTAAAACAGTGTCCAGTTTGGGAAATTTGGGGGTTCATCAATCAAACATTTGCATTGCTCTGGTATTTGATATTTGGTAATCTTCTCTTAAGAACTTTGGATGTAAGGTTCTCCAAGAGATTTTGGTGCCCAGAACTCAAGAGCCTTAAAATATCCAACCTTGTCGAAAATGTGATAACAAGTGAAAAAAGGGAGAGGATTTTTGCACACCGTCCCTTTTTAGAGTAGAGAAATCTCAGCAATTCAGAAAGTCAAATTACGTATTACAAACAGGTTTTCAAGGTACAATGCTTAAATCACCGAATCCTATTTTTAATACATTCTCAATTGAAGATCGACTCAAACAAGTAAGAAATCCTCATCGCAACCAATCAAGGGTGCTTCTATCATCATCCAAAGATATTATCTCCTAATTAATATCTTGAGAATATCATTTCCTTATCGATCCCACGGATGACAAAACCTAGGATAATGGGAAACCACCACGTGCTGGGCAAAACCCTCCACCTAGGTTGGCCACCTCCCTATAAATATCCCATCTCTACCAAACTTTGGTAAGCTTTTGCTACGCATACAAACCCTAAACATTCACTCTTTTCAGAGTTATTCTTAGGAGAGCCATTGGTCAAACTCCTCACCGCGTGGGCGTGTGTGACTCTTTGATCAAAAGTGTTAATTGTTTTGTAGATACAAATTTGTTCAGACTAAAGAGATTATATTTTTGCTACCAAAAAAATGGCGTTGTTGTTGCGGACTGTGCCAATAATTTGTGCTTAATTTTATTATTAGTTAATTATTTATTTATTTCTACATTCACTGAAGACCTGATGTGTCATTTATTTGAGTATTTACACATTCAAAAAGGGGGGGGGGGTGTTGTAATTCCAATTCCATTAGTCGTGTGATTGTGTAATCCTCTCTTCCTTGTCACCATAAATAAAGACACAAAAGAGTGATAAATCATACCACATAATTCTCAAACTCTCTATTTTTCCTCTCCTTGCTGCCGGCCCTCTTCCCCTCTTTTCCTAAAATATGCCTAGAACAAAAACATGTTTATTTCAACTTAAGTAGATGAAATACAATCAGAAAATATGTTTTGTTTGGAGCAGTGAATCCACATTAGCGATCACTTGGGACGAAGCTTAGAGGCTGAATACAAGAACTGGACTTCGAACACTGTAAGTACCATCCGTCCACACCAGCGACGCAGATAGATACATGTGATCCATATGGCATACCTCTTCCGGAAACTGTCACGTCGAATGTCTTCTCCTCGTTCAAGGACTTGAAGGAAAGAACTTGAGGCACCACCTTGATGTCAACTCCAGACTTTGAGATGATATTTGCCTTATATGTCGAGTTTGCAAGGCCAACATTTTTAACCGTCCTACGAAACTTAAGCGAAAACGAAGAAGTCCCTGGTGCAACAGTACCAGCCAGTGAAGGGTAGTTGAGATCCTTGGGAGATTTTTTCCCGGTCTTTGCAGAGCAAGAGTGGTCATCGCCTGATATAAGTCGAACACTCGCCTCATCCAAGATCGAGCAGAGCAACTTAATATAATCATCCTTAGAAGTTTCGTACACAAGCCCCGGATCTACAGCTTTTAGAGGATTGATATGTCCAGAACCATACAAAAATTCACCGGTGGAATTGCTGATGTTATTCACAGGCCCAGCCGTGGTCATGATAGACGATTTGATCGCAGCTGGAGACCAGTTGGGGTGGAATGTCTTGATATGCGCAGCAACACCAGCTACGTGCGGGCAAGACATGGAGGTTCCAGATAGTATACGGTATTTTACATGCCTCAGGTTTTCAGAGCTATCTGTCAGAGAAGCAACAGGTGAAAATGCAGCCAAAATTTCAACCCCCGGGGCAGTTATGTCTGGCTTGATAATTTCCGGTAATATATTATTAGGCCCCCGTGAAGAGAAGGAAACGACAGTAGGTGCAGCAAGATCTTTTCTGACTTCACTTTTTAGTATGTTCCCTCGAGGTTTAGATGTGGAGTTGAGATAGGACTGCACAACATCATAATCTTTGCTGCTAAAACTTGTGGCAGGTAGTGGGACAGTGAATGATACATCAGATCGGGTAGTGCTCGTAATTGCACCTATTGCACCGGCATGATGAGCCTCGATACTGCCATTCGCCTGGCGACATACCACAATCTTTCCCTTAACTAAATCAGGGTCTAGGCAACCGTCTTCACAGTCCACACATCCACTTGATCTTAACGCATCCTTTCCTTCTATCAAAGGATAACTCGTTCCATTTAATTCAAAAGTGTTCACTGAACTACCGACAAGTGTCCTTCCATTTCCAAGAACAACCTTGTCAATGATTCGACGATCCGTGCTTCTTGCTGCAACTGAAAGAATCCATGGTGCTACACTTGATACAGAACCCTCTGCAGGACCATAATTGCCTGCAGAATTCCAGGTAAGTATCCCTTTCTCCATTGCATGAAAAGCACCGATTGCTATAGGATCCTCATGGAATGGGGGAGCAGTTTCACTTGCAATTGAAATTGTAATGATGTCAACTCCATCGGCAATGGCGTCATCAAAAGCAGCCAAGATCCCATCTACACTGCACCCTTCAGAACCGCAAACTTTATATGCAGCAATCCTCGCAGAGGGAACTCCTCCTCTTGCAGTGCCTTGCGCTAGTCCATAAAAGCTTACAGTTTCTACGGGATTCCCTGCTGATGTTGAGGCAGTATGAGTTCCATGTCCTACTTCATCTCTAGTTGTGGAATCAATGTAATACCGTGCTCCAATGAGCTTGTTGTTGCAGTGAAATTGAAGCCACCTTTGCAAACTCCTTTCCACTTTTTGGGAGCTGGCCCAAAACCTTCATCACTAAAGCTATTTGATTCAGGCCAAATCCCACTGTCGATGACACCAACAATAACATTGCTCTCGACAGTAGGGTTTCGTTTGACCTTCTCACTGAAACCCAAGAACTCCCAAGAGCGTGTTGTTTGGAGTTGGTATGTTGTGCTCAGAAACACAGAGACGACTCCCTCCATGTTAGCAAGCCTTTCTCTTTCTCTGTCAGTGAGCTTGGTAGCAAATCCGTTGAAACTCCTGACCAAGAGATTCGACGGAGAGATGCTCTCTGTCATGCTTTCGAGAATACCAATGTGGTGAGACAATGGCGAGAACAACTGATCCTTAGGAAGTGATCCCAAGTAGACAATACATGTCTTTCTATCTTCCTGATCAGCGCCTTCAGACGGTAAGCTCAGAGCGAGCATGAGAATAATGGAGAAAGCATACAGGAGAGATCCATGCTTTGCCATTGTTTTTGTTTCGATGATGACAATTGTAGCCAGCGGACGAGTAATTTATGGTTTGATGAATCACAACGAGTCTCGATTGCACTAACATCCAGATTTTGTTTCCTTTAGGAATCGATTTTATCCCTTGACCACAGTTTTTATGGACATGGAAATTTATTTCTTTCTACATGCAGGATGAAGAAAATCCAAATGTTGAATACAATTCAGATTGTGTACATTTTATATTTGGCAACCAAATCCAAGAAGAAGGTCAATTCCATCTGAATTGCAGCTGTATGGATTTCCATTAACTATCAAGATCATGTGTATATGTTATACGCTGATATTTTTCTTTATATTCAAAATTAAGTCATTCCCACATATGCAAGAGCTTAAGCAGTAGACACTAAACAGTTAGTAACTTAATATGACACTAATCACTTGTATAGACCCGTTTCACAAAGAAATTTCATGATCCCATGGGTTCATTTTTAGGTCATCACTAATATACCACAACTTTCAAAAAGATTATTATTGTAACACTACGATGTTTATCAACAACAAGATGTCTCTCTCTCAACTGAAACTCATGTCTAATATACAAGAGCGCTCAAGCGCTAACTAATTGGTAACTTAATATGGTGCTAACTACTCTTTTAGGTATGTTCATTTTTTTAAGTCTTCTTCCTAGATCTTCCTTGTTAAAATTCATATAATTGAATAAATTTGTATGGTTACATAACAAATATGTGGACTGCAATACCGGTCATACTCTACTTTGTTCTTGGGTGCAAGTTGAAATGGTGTTTTTGATTTCGACAGTAAAATTTTTTAATCCAAACCAAAAAAATTCCAAATCAGAATATTTTCTGAAAAAAAATTGAAAGGAAATTGGAAGTATTTAATGATTCTGAAAATTCCAAATTTCTGATCCGAATCTTTCTGAGGTACTCTGAACTTATCCCAATAAAAAAAAATTCAATTTTTGTAGTTATTTACTCAAATTATATATTTTGTAATCAACTTCTGTATTTTACTGGTTGTCGTGTATACATTTCTTCATTTACTCAAATTATATATTAAAAATAATGCAAAAACTAGTATCTTACAACATTAATCGAATTTATAATAAGCATATACCAAATATTAAGTAACAATAATAAATTGCATGTACGCAAAA
Source organism: Cydonia oblonga (assembly GCA_015708375.1). Taxonomy (NCBI): domain Eukaryota; kingdom Viridiplantae; phylum Streptophyta; class Magnoliopsida; order Rosales; family Rosaceae; genus Cydonia; species Cydonia oblonga. Next base: position 4,951 of record JADOBS010302954.1, on the reverse strand, counting down.
ATGAGATAATATTCAAAATCTTATAAAATATATGAATTTTGAATTAAGTTAGGAATATGCCAAAAATTCCGAATTTAAAAGCTGTAATCTGATATCCGATCCGATCCGATCCGATTCTGCACAAACTGTTTGTTATAATCGATTGTCCAAAGCCTAATAGTTAACCTCCCGCTCAAACGCGCGCATGCGTGCGCGGTGAAACAGAAGAACCATTTTAGTTCCTTATGATACAAAAGGAAGCAAGGAGAAGGTGGTTCAGCAGAAATCTCAGCAATCTAGCTAGGGTGGTACGTACTCATGGTTAAATGAAGATCAATCTCTTTTGCAAGGAATGGAATATGGGATTTGATGCACGAGCAAGATCCACTTTTCCCGTATTATTACTTTTATTTGCACTGAAGGAAATATTACCAATTAGGATGTGTGGAAATGGAAACATGTGAATGATATATATCTGCAGCTATATTGCCAAATTCAGCTTTCGTAGAAGACCTTAAAGATCGAAGTTAGGGCATGTTTGGTGGGCTGGCTTCGATCCCCTACCCAATTGGCATCGCAAACGGAAGTAAGATCAAGATTTGAACTCGAGTTCAACAAGTTTGTGGTAGAGGAGAGATCATGATTCATGAGCATACTTCCCTTCAGAAAGACATAATAACCGGCCGCTTAACTGCACTTCGGAAACAGAAATTCTACATAAAAAATTCATATGTTAATTCAAATATAATTGATTCTCTCTCGTAAATTCCTCATTGTTTGGCTTTATTTTATGAACTTGACTAGTATGAAGAATGTTTCGCATACAATCAGAAAGTTTGCTTGCTATGCAATGCAACAATCAAGTCCCGAATATTATTACTACAAACAGTGCAGTAAAGGCTAAGATTGCGCTACACTCCCTGTACAATAATTGGACTTGTAACGTGGTGATTTCCATCAGACCAAGTCAATGACGCAGTCACAATTCCTGCCACGGACAGGCCTGGTCCAGCAACGATCACAACGAAACTTTTCACCTCATTCAAGGATTTGAAGTAAAGGACTTCAGGCACCACTTTGATGTCGGCATTTTCAGAATTCCTGGAGATACTTGCCTTGTATGTGGAGTTTGCATGGCCAACATTCGTAACTCTTCTAGGAAATTCAACCTTAAATGATTCCCTTGCTGTTACATTAGCAAGCATTGAAGGGTAATTGTGATCCTTTGGTGTTCCTTTGTCGGAGCCAGTAGGGCACGTGCTGTTATCTCCCGAGATGAGTCTAACTCGAGTCTCATCCTTATAAAACATACAAAGCAACTTAATGTAATCTTCTTTAGAAGCATCGTACACAAGTCCCGGCTTCTTAGCTCCTACAGGATTGAGATGTCCAGTTCCATAACCAAATTCGCCTGGGGAAGTGCTTGTATCATTCATGGGCCAAGCTGTAGTCATAAGAGCTGACTTGATGGCTGCTGGAGACCAATCCGGGTGGAATTCTTTAACGTATGCAGCAGCACCAGCAGCATGGGGGCAAGACATGGAGGTTCCAGATAGTACATTGTACTTTACGCGCCTCTCGTCATAAGGGCTGGCTGAGGCAGAAGCATTTGGAGAATATGCAGCCAAAATAGCTATTCCTGGGGCACAAATATCCGGCTTCAAAATTTCTGGTAAAATTGGATTAGGACCACGCGAAGAGAAGGAAGCGACACTCGGCGCAGTAGGATCTTTTATGACTTCACTTTTTACTATATTTGCTCGAGGATTTGTGGTGGAGTTCTGGTAGGATTTGGCCAGATTGTAATCACTGTTGTTTACACCGCTCATAGATCGTGGGAGAACAAAAGGAACATCATCTCTTGCATTCTTTAAAACCGCACCTCTTGCACCAGCTCGATCAGCCTCAATTAGTCCTCTAAAGTTATCACACATCACATATTTTCCCTTGACTCTATCAGGATCTAGGCAACCATCTGCACAATCCTGTGCAGGGTATTCTGAGCATTGACTCGAAGCCTCTCTTCCATATATCAAAGGTGCACTTGTTCCATTTGATTCAAAAGCATTCACGGCTAGCCCATCTATTGTACGTCCATTTCCAAGGAAAACCTTGGCAATGAATTTACGATCGATGCTACATGCTGCAACCGTAAAAATCCATGGTGGTGTACTTGATACAGTACCCTCTCCAGGGCCACTGTTGCCGGCAGATTGTATGGTCAGTATCCCTTTCTTCATTGCATGAAAAGCGCCAATGGCTATAGGATCATATTCAATAGGAGACGCGAAAATAGCTCCTAGTGAAACTGAAATGATGCTGACTTCATCAGCAATACAATCATCGAAAGCAGCCAAGATATTCTCCGAAGTGCATCCTTGATCAGTGCAGACTTTATACGCCGCGATTCTCGCACCAGGAACTCCTCCTCTTGCAGTACCACTGCCTAGTCCATAAAAGCTCACATTCTTCACGGCACTACCTGCTGCCGTTGAGGCAGTGTGGCTTCCATGACCTATGACATCCCTTGCAGACTCCTCTAATGTGTAATATCGAGCTCCGATGATCTTGTTGTTGCAACTGAAATTTTGGCCACCTTCACAAGCACCTTTCCAACTCTTGGGAGGAGGACCAAACCCATCATCTCTAAAGCTATTGGATTCAGGCCAAATTCCTGTGTCAATCACACCGACAACAATATCACTCTCACCGCCACTGGTGGTATTTAGAGTGACGTTCTCTGGTAAACCCATAAAGTCCCAAGACCTTGTTGTTTGAAGTTGGTAAGTTCTGCTTGGAAACACAGAGACTACTTCCTTCATGTTAGCGAGCTTTTCTCTTTCGCGCTCAGTGAGCTTGGCAGCAAATCCATTGAAACTCCTTCCGTAACTTCTGACCAAGACATTTGCAGCATAACTTCCCTCTACAACTCTTTCTAGCATACCGAGGTGGTGAGACAACGATGAGTACAATTCAACAGTCGGAAGTGACCCCATGTACACAATGTGAACCTGTCTATCTTCTTGACCAATGGCTTTGCAGAAGAAGCTGATAGTGAGTATAAGAATAGGGAAAGCATAAGAACACAAGAGAGCTCCATGCTTAGCCATTTTGTACGATGATCACAATCATAACTAGCGAGGACTAATTTATACTCGAAATCTCTTCACCACTACCTACCTTGGTGTATTTTTTCTGCTCCATTTTTTTACTGCACCTTACAAATTACAAGCTTCAGCTAACCTAAACATGATTCGATACCTTAACCACAATTTCCAAGCTCACGTAGGATCCTATGCACATTTCATGTGCACTAACAGATTTGGATTAGCTTGAACCCGAATAATTTCTAAAGATGCTGCAAAAATCCAAGATTTGCCAACTCTGGCTTGTTTACGTACAAACTAAGGCATCAAATATGGGCATCAACCCACGTTTTACGTGCCAAACCCGGATTACTTGCACTGATCAATATCCGAACACTTCAAGAAATTGTATCAGATTTTACATATGTTAGCTGGATTTGCTGCAATATCGGAAAGCATCGTAGATAGGCACCTACTAGCTAGCTATCACCGGAAAGGTTATACCAAACAACTTGTGAACAATTTGTTTTTGGTTTTCCATTGTTGTCAATAATCTATAATATTATTCTGAGACCATTTGCGATAAAAACTCAATTATTATATGACATCTTGGCCTTGCCGATTTCACTTTAATCTCATGTTTAGCTACTAACCAAAACACATTTAACAAAGTTGCTCCTTGTTGCTGTGTTACCTTGCATGCATATTAGATTGCTCACTAACCCTCTTGGTAATTTTTATTGTTCAAACTTCTATGTTTTTTCTTTTTGTCAAATTTCAAGTCTTAACTTCGTTTTTTCTTTGAAAAGTGTGGTGCAGTTTATGTTGCATCTTTAATAATAATAATAATAATAATAAATTTAATGCCCTTCTTACTGAAAAAAACCATATAATCAAAAGAACAATATTGGCAAAAAGAAAAATTAAACCTTAAGATTATTTTGGGAAGAAACTTCAATTTATAGGGAACTAGTCTAGTGGAAAGAGGGAGTTTTTGGCTATTTCTTCATCGATAATTTCTTGGTTGGTTGCTGACGAAAAATGTAGTGAGTTGGTTATATATATATCTTTGAAGATAACTAGGTTACGTATACTCAAAAGATTTATTGGAAATGCAGATTTACTAGTTTTCCTCCTCACATGAAAATTGTTGAATCAAATATTTTGTTATTTAACATCAATCTCTAAACTAAAAATACGACAAACAAAATTTGTATTTTACGTGGTTAAAAGTAGTTACTAGTCCTTGTCAAAGGCCCTCTAGTATCCCCTTTCTCTAATAGTTAATATCGTTTGTTAAATATTAATTTTTACATTTGTAATTATTAGAATTTCTGTATCTTAGTGGAAAGCAATGATAAAAGTCTTCCCGCTTTGCAAGAATTAGAGGGAACGCCGCTAAAACGAAGTAAAAATCTATCTAAATTCATTTTTATTTCCTTTAACTCATTGGTTATATAAATTCTGTGTTGAATACAAGGATACATATGTATGGTTTGGAGTTAAGGTGATTTAAAAAAAAACTGGTATGAAAAAAAGTTGGAAGAATTTTTGGAGTTTGGTAAACACCCCAAACCAACTTTATTTCAAAATTTCAGATGAAAAAAATCTAAAAATGGGAAGCTGCAAGAGACAACTTCAGAAATCAGCGTGTGAAAACACAGAGCTACAATGATTTTATTAATGAAACTTCCAAATTCCCAAACCTACCCTCACTTTCTGGTTCAAGCTCCCTTTCTCCAACTCTCTCTCCGTTCAATCTCGATCTCTCCCTCTCATCTGGTTCGAGCACTCTTCATCAATAAAAAGGTAAATTTTCTTTTTTCAACCTTTATTTCTGGGTAATTGGAATATTGAATTGAATAATTGGAAGGTAGAATTGGAAG
>JADOBS010302953.1:0-15997 GCA_015708375.1 Cydonia oblonga | reverse complement strand
GTTGTACCTCATAGATCATCTTGCAAAATATTAGCCAAATTGGAAATATTTAAGATATCTAATTGGGTTTAAAGAAATGAACGAATACTTTGTTATGTAAGAAACAATGAAATTTGATCTTGATAATTAAATAGGAAAATGGTTTTGGATTGGATTGAATTGAATTTTTGCAAGGATGATCTATAAATCGAGACTTACAAAATAAACGGTTCGAATTATTGAAATTCGATGTGGAATGGGTCCCACACCTAATCTCCATTTTTTTTTCAAAAAATGAGCATGTATGTGTGTATATATATCTCTCCGTATGTATATGTTCCTCCTATTTAGGTATCGTAGTTGCTAAATAATGGTTATTAAGCCATCGAGAGTATAACAAGTTTAAGTAATCGATCGAGTTGGTTATTGCATGCGTTTACGTTTCGATCGAGTTGGTTATATGTTCCTCCTAATTAGGTATACGTCTCATGCAACGATCAATAGGGGTCAGGATCGATCAATCAAGAAGGATGTAGAACCCTAATACATCCAAATTAATATAAGTATATTATGTACAGTGTAGCTATCGGTGCATGCATATGTCAGGGTCGCTAATTAAAAATAATTATCTGTTAAGCATATACGTCATTTCACTGATAATTAAAGGACTAATATCGATCGGATTAATTATGAAAAGGAAGCTTATAATAGACTTGACCTTATGTATTATTGGAGATAAGATAATTAAGTAAATGAAGATAACACGATAGATACCACAATTATTTCTAAAAATATACATGCATGCTTTCACATATATAAAGCATTTTTCTCATTTCAAGTATATACACACAAAGGATGGTGTTATTCACATACTATTTTTTATCTTCTATGTACATTTTTTTAATTTCAGTCGTTGAAACGAATGAATTGAAGATGACCAAACAACAGAAATTAACAAATGTTGTATCAAAGGTAAAAAGAGTGTGTAGATAGCACCATCCTACACGAAATTCTACAATCTTTTCACAATTAATTTATTTCATACTGTTCTTTAGTTGTTCTAACTAACAATGAAATACTAAAATAAAATTAAGAAGTTTGTAGTTTAAATAGATAATAAGAGTCCTCATCTTTGCATCTAAGAAAAATCAAGTACCTTGTTGGGGGACTTTTAGGTCAAGGTAGACTTGGGTTTTGAGAACGTCCTCTTGTCTCCCTTGGTATGGGTTCGCAACAAGTCCCAGGATATCTCGAAAGAGATAGCTTGTCTTAAGAAATACCCTAGTAACATCAACGGCTCGAAGATGGCATGAAAGATCAAGATTATGACTTGCTCAAGTGAAGCGTGGTGTGGAAGCTAGAAGATTATCAGTTTACATGAGAGAGAAGGTTTGCCTGGTTTCATGGCATTTTTAGCTGCATGATTTGGGCTTTCCTAGGGTGATAGTAATGCTTTTAATGGTTGAGATGTTTGATAGAATGATGTAGGAATTACTAAGGTTGCATGGAAAGTGATGCTTGAGGCTTGGAGTATACTTATGGACTAAATGGAACTCTATGGGATTCTTCCTGGATGGTTCCCTCTCACCACATTTTTTCCATCTCTCCCTCTATGTTTTTCTGAATCCCCCTCTTTAATGGCTTCTCCCCCTCCTTATGTAGGTGAAAGGTTATTCTCTAGATTTCAAGGGAATATCCCTTTGTGGCTTGGTCTTCCCTCCCCTTTCCCTAGCTATTATATTATTCCCCTTTTGGTGTAAACTAGATGCATTGTTGAGACCTGTAGATTGCTTCTTCCCGAGACGCGACTTTCCTATGGCAACCTTCCGCATGCGCTAAATATGGTAGCATGCTTCACGGATTTTGAGTGTTGGCTATCTGTGCAGGCTGGGAAAGGAAAGTCAACATTAAATGTCTGACTTGCTGGGCTTATCATGCATTTAATGCAAGAATCTAATTTAATCCTAGCTAAGGGAGTTGGCCTGCTAGGGAAAGTGATAAATAAGCTAATTCTTTCTCAATGATGCTTACATGAAATATAAAGGGTATGGGCTTGGATCTTTGGGCTCCCAAGCAGCCTAAAGTCTTCCATGACCCCAATTTCACATAGGCCCAATAACCTTCCGTAACCATCCACACCACAATCCACTTGGTAAGCCCCGAATATGTGACTTGGGCTTAGCATGAATTGTGGCCAAGGAAGGAAGGTGTGGTGAATAGGCTCGAGCATGGCGTGAATATTCGGCTTAATTACTGTGGCATGGAATGTTTGTAAATATATTCCTCGTCGATCCCCGTACCTTGGCATGTATTTGGGATTGAATGTAGACTTTGTATGACAATTGGGCATTGAGACTTGGTTGGATTAGTGTGTGACATTTTTGGGCCCCAACATTAGCCCCCTTGATTATTTTGGGCTATAAGATACTTTGAGTGGGCTAAATAATTAACCCCATGCCCAAGGGATTCTCTTTTTGAACGTGGGCTTCCTGATGGGACTCTTCCTCTTCCCGCGTGGTAACTGATCACTCCCTGTCGTTGTGTTCCCTTACTTCACATGCACGTCCAATCACATAGAAAAACTCTGGGTATTCCCCCGCCTCTACTTGGTAACCGTTACAAATTGCTCTTCTCCCTAAGACAAGTATTTAATTTGTCCTTGCACTCCCTCTCCTCCTTTAATTCTCTTTCCTTCTTCAAATTTTCATAACTACTTTTTTTTCCCCAAATTCTTCTCTGCTTTCTACGATGGGTTGTGACATCCCGTTCATATTCCTTTGAGTTTTGCGACAAGGATTTATCCAGTTAAGGAAATTCTTCCCTCAACCCCCTTTCAGATTTTTCTTCTCCTTTTTGTCTTATGCGTTTACCATATGATGAAATTAGGCATGCATCTTTCCTCTTTTGATTGTGTGTTTCAAAGATTCTGGGTTTCACCATGGACGCGCAAGGGGTGTGAATCTTTCCTTCAGGAAATCGAACTCCACTTCTTGGGTTACCTTGTTGCTTCAAAATTATATGTGTTTGCCCTCTATGATTTCTGTCTTGCTTTCCTTGTATGTTGTGCAATTGTCATTTAGCCTTGCCTTTTTGCATGTTGGTGGGAGCTTGAGCGGGAATAACTGATCAATTGCATTGATCTGCTTGGCATGATTAGCTTGGTTGCATGTATAACTTGTATTTTGCTTGGGTGCACGTATGGCACACTTTCCCTTGCTACATCTTTTAGGACTTTGATAGCATGGCATGTGTAGGGAAAGATGCATGTGCTTTGTGTGATAGCATGTAAGGATCATATTAAAGTCCTAAACTTTTGCATGAAGGGCTTTGAATTTATGCACGTATGCTTTTGCTTTCCTAAGGCGCGTTTGTTTGCTTTCCCGGGGTAGATTCCTTATCGTGTTTTGCCTTGTATACTTGCACATTTCTTCTTGCATGTTGCACTGGCTTGTGATATCTATGGTTTGACGCTTACTTTGCATAGGTGCATTATGGATACGGAGTCACCATAGTGCCTAACTGCAGTTGATGGGTCATTCACTACTGAGGACCGACTTCGATGAGGCAAGTCGTTGCCTCATCTTGGTTCGCAAAGCAAGGCTTTCAAGGGGGAAGAGCCTTGCTTAGATTTGGTCTTTCCTATTGATCCAGACATATTTCTCGGTGCTGCATCGATAGTGGGTTGTTTCCCGTCGGGCCGATCCACTTCGCGTTCTCCTGTGGTGAGACCACTGGTTGGGCAGATTGGGTGGATACTGAGCTTAGCTTTGCGAACCAGTGCGTGACCTTGACAAGGGCCAAGTTTTTGGACACTATCTTCATGAACAAGAAGCAGGTTGTTTGTCTCGAGCTCGAATTTCTTCACCACGTGGTCAAGCAGTGGAGTACAAAGACCTATACTTTTGTTTGTGCTTGGGAAGAATTTACCCCCTACTCTGGAAAATGTTTCCAATATTATGCACCTTCCAATTGCAAGTAACGTGGATCATTTCCGTTGTGTCATTCTGCTGCAGACACCAACATTTTTTATGTGTTGAATAAGGGTGTTCCTACCTCTCATAGCAAGGCTTTTTCATTTCAACGAATAGATCAAACACTTTTGGCTGAACAAACAAGTGCCAAGCTGCAGGTTCGAGGCCATTTTATGCTTGTGGCTAGGCTGCTTCGTCTTCTATGATAGTAAGGATACCTTCAGTCGTCAAGTGATTCCTTAGGCCATGGCAATCGCACGCGGCCTAGTGGTTCTGCTGGTTTCATTGTTTCTCAGGCTCCTCTACCATGAATTGGACCAACTTCACACTCTCGAGGAGTAGGTCGCCGATAATGGCCCATTGAAAAGTTTTCTCTGTGTTAGCTTCTTGCAAATTTTCTTGTGGAAGCGCATCAAAGATTTGAAGATAACTCATTACCTCTCTCGCATGGTGAAGAACCGTTATATTATTGACTCTTCATCTTATTTGCCTGAGAAGATTCCTCTAGCTTGTTATTGGTTTGGGAAAATTCCAGCAAAGAAACAGGACTTCTTGGAGCTTTTAGATGACGTGAACAGCTTTGTTTGTCATCTATATATGTCAGTTCCCGAAGGTTTTACCTCCGTGATGTCTTTTACCGATGTTGCTTGTGATGATGATTCAAGTGTGATGTCAATTCCTTTCTCTGAGAATCTGGATTTCCCTTCGCTTACTGAAAAATCGTTAACCATGCTGGCTTCTTCCATCATTTTCCAGGGGGAAGACAACGAGGAAAGAAATACAGTTTACTCTCATTTCCGGATGCGACGATAACTGGGCTTTGACCAAGCTGTACCAATGTCTTTCCCCGCTGAAGCTAATACCTCTTTCAACAATCTGTTTTGGAATTTTATGTACGCGCATCCGGAATGTTTTCACCCTTTCTAGTATATTACCAACCAGACTTGGGTATATTTCTTGGCTTGACTTTTCTTGCTAATCTTGCTCTTGCATGTTTTTCCTAAGTGCTTTAAATGTTGTGCCTCAGATAATGCAGTGAAACACTTCAAGCCTCACGTGGTAAATGACGACCCTCCCAGCAGTAAGCCTGATGCTTCTCCTACTCCAACGAAATTGAAGAGCAAAAGTTCCTTGGGGAAGCCAAAGCTTGGTAATGAGTCATATTCCATTGTTTCTTGCTTCCATTGCTTTGTGGTTATGTGCTGATTATAAATTTTGTTATAGTCAAAACTGCTACCAAGGGAGTAGCCCCCGCTGGTCCTGCAAGTAAGACCAGGAGTGCTTGAGCGTTTGCTTCTTTCGGTACTCTCAAGCCTCCTGAGTTCCTTGATATTACTGAGGCAAATGAGGAAAAATGGAGCTCTGGGGAAGCTGATGGCAATGAGGTAGCTCAAGAGGGTTTAGCAGGCAAAGAAAGTAGCAATACAAGTACCGAGTCCGACCTTGGGAGTAGGGAACATCCTCAGGCTTCCCTAGGGAAAGACGAAAACAGCGGCAAAGAACCAAGCAGCAAGGATGACAACTAGGTAGTAGAGGATGTTGATCTCGATGAAGTGGACTGGTTTTTAAATGATGATGTTTTGGTGGAAGCGGAATATACAAAGGTATGCTTCCCTATTCTTCGTTGATGTTTGCCCTTGCATGAATCTGCTATTGTCATATTTCCTTTTAAGCCTTTGAAAATTTTGCTTAAGCTTGCATATGCGTGTAGGAAGTAACTAAACTTCTTCTAGCATGTTGGCTTTGTATTTTTGTATGTGCATGTATAAGCATGTTGATTTGTTGGAATTCTGCTTTGGATACCTCTTATGAGTTACGCTACTTTGCCTCTCTACTTGTTGATATGTTTCCTTACTTGTGCGTGTTTTCTTTGCTTTCCTTGTAGGTGAAAGATGGTGCTGCATAGGATACATAAGATGTTCAAGCCCTCAATTGATTTTTTTCCCTAACCTACAGTTTTTCCTGAAGAGGTTATTTCCCCTAAAGAGCGAGCTTCGATTGAAGAATGGGCATTATGGCATGAAACCCTCGAGAAGCTCAAGCATAGTATTGCCAATGAAGCCAGGGTGTTAAGTTTAATTGAGGAACTGGTTTCTTCCGACGATGCCTTATCTTCTCGGGTCGACTTTAGGGAAGTGAAGGTTCGTTCCAGACTAGCTAAGGTGTTGCGTAAGTTTTTTTAGCGTGTTGGCGACACAAATGTGAGCTTGGTAGGCTTATCTCTCTTCATGTGTGAGATGATTTTCGAAGAACTTGGGCTCCTGCTTTATGGTATGGAGCATACTTTCCCGTTAGAACTCACCAAGCACAAACTGTTATGTTGGTGAGATATGATCAGCGATGTAGTTGCTTTGGGTATGCCAGTAGGTTCTTTAGTTAAGAGGCTGAGAGTGTTGCGTGATATCATGTTTGGACTTCAGCTTGAAAAGGAGAAAGGTGTCTTGGATCAATTCATCAAAGTCAACAAGTTGATGCGTGCTGTCGAACTGCAGCATAAGGAACTAGAGGTTAAGAAGCTCAAGTTGAAGAAGTGGGTCCGCAGAAACTCCAAGAAAATAGCGGCGTGCCTTCAACTTGTAGCGGATCAGTTGCATTTTGGCACCTTTAGCAGTTCCTCCAAGATGTGGTGTTTTGAGCTTAACTTTTCACCTTTCCTCAGCTGCTCGCTTTGCATGACTGTTTGCACTTTTCTAACCATCGACTTCTTTTTCTTGGTAGAGAATGAACCTTGAGATTGAAGTAGCGGACCATAAAGAAGATTGTTTTCCTCACTCCACCTTTACTTTTATTTGTAATTACCATTTGGACAGAAAGCTTATTGCTTTTCGAACAATGGCCATGGGGTCGCTTTGCTTTGTATTTTGCTTATTTGCCTTTGACTTTGGATGCTGATATTGAACTTAGCATAATGTTTGCGATGTCTTTAATCATGCAATGATATTGGCCTTTTCTTACTTTGAGTGCATGAGAATTTGCTAGACGAAATTCTGTTTATGCTTTGAGACACAAGCTTAAGCTTGTACTTGCTTTCCTGGGGGAAATAACTGATCTTGTCGCTTGGCACTTTGCCAGTGAGTTTCCTTGAGGAAAGATGGAAAAGATGTCGTAACTTCTGCAGGGAAGCAGAGCATGTCATGAAAGCTTGACTTACTAAGCATTGATTTGCATTGGTAGGCTTAGGCTTAGCACTAATTTGCATCAATAGGCTTAGCATTGATTTGCATCGACATGCTTGGAATCAATTTGCATCAATAGGTGTTGGCATATTGAATAAGCATAGCTTTTGGAAAAGCTTTAGTTGATTGACTCAATGGTTTTGCATGGCGTGTTGGCTTGGCATATTGCATAAGCATTAAACCATTGAGCAGCTTGGTTTGCATTGGTAGGTTTTGGCATATTGCATAAGTATAACTTTTGAAAAAAGCTTTAGTTGCTTGACTCAATGGCTTTGCATGGCATGTTAGTTTGGCATGTTGCTTGAGCATTAAACTATTAAGTAGCTTGCATGGCATTGATAGGCTTGGCATGTTGCATAAGTATAGCTTTAGGAAAAGCTTAAGTTATTTGACTCAATGGTTTTGCATGGCATGTTGCATAAGCATTGAGCCATTAAGTAGCTTGCATGGCATTGATAGGCTTTGCATGAGCTTTTATTATAGCTTAGGCATGATTACTGCTATAGCTTGTTTAGAAGAAATCATTCTAGTTACCCTTTTCCAATGTAAAGAAATGATACCAAAGATTTTGACAAAATGCCCATTCATTTCATTAAAATTTGGGGTACATCAATCATTGCATGGCTTTACAAATGCCTCATAGAGTAAGCAAAATGATCATTGCATAGAAGAAGCTTGTTCTTTTAAACTAAGCATAAGCGTTTTAGCAGTAATACGACTTTAGCCATTTTGCATTGACATGCTTCGTTAGCGTACCTTCCTTGACTGAGGTCAAGTCGTAGTAGCCACTCTGATAGGCTTTCTTGATCACAAAAGGTCATTCCCAGTGTGGGGGCTACTTTGAAGGTTCAGAGATCTGCCTCCTTATGTGCTTGGTTGTCCTAAGTTTCGTGGCTTGATTGTGCGGTTGTAGGCTTTGGTAACTTGTTGGTGGTATATGGCTGCTTTCCCAGCTGTTTCTGCCCTCTTTTCCTCGAGGAGCTCAAGGTCTTTCCGCCTTCAGCTTGTGCATGCTGCAACATTCCATTCCACCTTGTTCAATGTTGAAACTCTAGTTGTAGGCATCATCATTTCCAACAGAGGAAATAGTTTCGGACCCATACACCAAGGAGTAGGGAGAGAAACTCGTAGCGTTCCTTGGTGATGTGCAATAAACCCATAAGACGTCTGGAAAATAAGTGCTCCAGCCCCCAACGTAATTGTGTACCATCTTGCTTAGGATTCATAGTAGTGTCTTATTGTGGCTTCGACTTGACTGTTTCCCTGAGGATGGTACGACATAAAGCGGCAGTGCTTGATCTCGTAAGCATCAAATGTGGCACTTACTTGCCGTTGTAGCTCACTATCTTGTAAGGTATCCCAAATCAGCAAACGAGGCATTCCCTGATGAAATTGGATATTACTATTCTCGTTGCTTTCCTGAGAGGGATTGCTTCTACCTACTTCGTGAAGTACTCAATGGCTACTAGGATCCATATGTTGCCTTCGAAAGCTGGATTGATTGTTCTTGTCAAATCAAGCCCCCCAAATATGGAATGGCCATAGAGTGTGCATGTCTTGTAGTAGCATTGGAGGCTTGTGGATTAAGTTTCCATGAACTTGGAATGCATGGCATCACTTGATTATGTTGTGCATGTTTTCCCTTATGGTTGGCCAATAGTATCATAGGCTCAGTAACTATTTGTGTAGTTTTTTTCTTTCTTGGTGCTTGCCACATTCTCCAACATGTACTTCTTGTATGACTTGTAAGGACTCGGATGGCCCAAGGCATCTCAATGGTTCACCATTGAATCCTTTCTGTTATAGAGTTGCCACATCCATGAAGTACCTTTTGGATGTCCCTTTCAACTTATGTGGGTTCCTGACATTGCTTGGCTGTGTTCCATCAATAAAGAAGGTCAAGTATGATGGAAATTGTAAATTCCTTTTCTGGGAAAACGTTTTGCTGCATTTTAAACAGTAAGCTTAGATGCGTGTGGCTTGTTGCTTCATCTCTGGCCAAAAGTACCATTTTCTTTGTAGTTAGCAGTGGAGGCTCACAACTTGGTCGACTCCGCATGTAATCACGTGGATCTTGTGCAGCCGTTCTTGTGTATCTTTTGGTCCGAGGCATTAGGTTAGCACTCATCCGGATTGACGCTTATAGAGTGTCCCAGTAACATTGATGTACTCTTTAAGGCATTTGATGCTGAGTTATCTGCTTGGCTTGGAAAGCTCAATTCTGACAGTTTCCCTTCAATCGTCACCTTTTGAAGCTTCTTTTGGGAATGGTGCGTCAATGGCTAAGGCCTCTCTTCTGATTACAGCAATGTTGGGTTGTTCTTGGAGCCAAATATGGCTAGGGCATATGCATACCTATTGGTTGTGCCAGGAATATGTTCCAACACCATCTACTTGAAGCTTGTCATGAGTTTCTTGGCCATAGTGTTGTATGGTGCCAAAGTTACTTCCTTCACCGCGAAGCTTCCTTGGACCTGGCTCAAGACCAAATTCGAGTCCCTTATGACTTGTATCTTCCTTGCGACCTTCGCTGGCTGTGGAAAAGGCTTATGATGAAAGCCTCGTACTCAGCTACATCGTTTATGTATGGAAAACTTAGCTTGAAGGCTAGGGCAATAGCTTGGCGCTCTAGATTGACAAGTATAATGCCAGTTTATCCTCCTGTGGTTGTAGAAGAACCATTGAAATGCATGACCCATGGCTCATCTTCCACAACGACAGCAACTATCTTTGGCGGTGCACCAATGACTTCATTAGAGATGGTGGCCTATTTTTCTTTGGGGCATAATGTTAGCGTGTTTATCACAGCTTGGCCTTTAATAGGCTTAGGCGTCACACATATAATATCGAATTCAAAAAGTTTAAGCAAGCAATGAGCTAAAGGGCCAGATAGTATAGGTCTAGTGAGTAAGTACTTCATCGGATCAGACTTTACCATAAGGTGTAACCTATAGGTTAGGAAATAGTGGCACAGCCACTGTGATGCATATACAAGAGCTAGGCAGAGGTGTTCCGTCTTCTCATAGTTGGTTTCGACGCTTCTTAGCTGTCGGCTGACATAGTAAATTGGTGCTCTTTTCCCCGCTGGATTGTCCTGGGCAAGCAGGGCTCCTACAGCAGTGTTTGGTGACTAACTGCTGGACCTATTGATAGGCTTCATTGCATTCCTTAGTCCATACAAATTTATTCCCTTTCTTAAGCAATGGGGCGAAGCTCCTGTTATTGCTACTAATCCTGGGATGAAGCATCGAATGTAGGACAGCTTCCCCATCAAGATTTTCAACTCTTTTGCGTTTTCTAGGGGCATGAAAGTTCCGATGGTGGGCACCCTGTATGAATCTACATCGATGTCACGCTGATGCACCAGAATGCCCATGAACTTACCTGAGGAAACACTGAAGGCATATTTCTTGGGATTCATCTTCAACCCATATTCTTGTAGTTTCCTTAGCATTTCCTAGTACCCTTCCCTATTCTTGGATTTCACGACGAGATCGTCTACATGGTCTTCCACTTCTTTCTCCATCATGTCATGAAATACTGCCATCATTGCTCGTTGATAGGTGGCACCGATGTTTTTGAGTCCAAATGGCATAACAGTGTAGTAAAAGTTTCCAAACGACGTGTAGAAAGCCGTCTTCTCAGCATCTTTGGAAGACATCTTGATTTGATTGTACCCGCTGAAGCCAACCATGAACGATTAGGCCTTGCCCGGAGGTTAAATCCATCATGACGAGCATGTTCGGCAATAAGAACTCGTATTTTGGGCATGCTGCATTGAGATCTTGGTAGTCCATGCATATCCAAATTTGGACAGTGTTATTCTTTACTGGGATGATGTTGGACAGTGTTATTCTACTTCAACTTTGATTTTAGCTTTTATTTTCGGGTGGAAATTCCTCCTTTGCTGCACAATGGGCTTGATTCTAGGTTGTGTATTTAGCGTGTGGCACACTACATTTGGGTTAAGGCCTGGCATCTCTTCATAGGTCCTAGAAAAGACGTCTTTGAACTTCTTTAGCAAGCTAACTAGTTCTTTCTTTTCCTCAACAGCTAGTTCTTTCTTTTCCTCAACAATTAAGTAAACACTAATAGAAATCAATTTTTGCACAAAGGGATCATCACTTAAGTTTACCTCTTCAAGCTTTTCCGCCACTGCAGTGGATCTATCATGCATGCTTTTTGGCACATGCATGATTTTCTGTAGGGATTCGTCCTCAACAACAGGTGTAGGCGTGTCTTCAGTTTCCTAGGAAATTTCACTTGCTTGGCATGCAACACCTCAATACTCAGGGTTTTTCCACAGAATGTGGTCAGACCCCCTAACATGTCATAAGTGGTAGACGACGCGGTCGTTGAGAAGCATGACTTGGAGCATTGAGGTGGAGTGTAGGCAAGAACATTGGCCTCTGGCTGTATGCGATTTCCTTTTGCTAGGAATTCTTGGTCACTGAGATTTCAGACTTCTTCCCAAGGGGGTAAAGGTATCCTTCAGGCCTGTGATATCCCACTTCTGGTACTTGAGAAATCATTGTAAAACTCAGCATCAGAATAGTGAACTTCTTCTAGGTTGAATGACATTTGGTTTCCTAGGACATGAATAGGCCTTAGACCAATCCTTCCTTTGACGCATTGGTGGTAGGTGGAGACTACGAGTCTGTGCTTGTTTATCCATGACATTTCGAGCAGAGCGTGATAAGCCACATTGATGTCCATCACATAAAACTTAATAAATGACCTAATAGGGCTGATCTTCAAGTCGATCTCGATATAATAGTTTCCTCGCTGCTATTCCCAAACCCACTGATAGAGATTTGAGGCCTTACCTTTGGGACGCCTACTACAGTGAGCACTGCCAAGGGCAGAATGTTGACGGAGCAACCAATGTCAACCCAAGTTTGCCTAATAAAGACATCATTGATATGTCCTTCCAAGTACAGTGGCATTCGGTGGTCAAGGAAAGTCATTTTCATGTCTTCGTCAATGAAGATGATGGTGTTGTTCTTAAGGAAGACCCTCTGCGGTTAGGCAGCATAACATTGAAGGTCATAATCCTCAAAAATATGCATGGGAGCTCCAGCAGCAGCAGTCCTTGTTTCCCGACCGTGTTCAAGCTGGTCGAAATGGGATTTGAACTTCAGGTTTTCCTGAATGACCTGTATTGTAGTAGGCCCTTGCCCTTAGGAAAGGTAACGCTTAACCGCATTAGCTTCCATGTCAGGAAGGTTGTACAAAGTCACAGCCATCATTTCCTGGCTGAACAGTTGCCTTTCCGAGGCTTCCTCGTTGTGTTCTTCTGGCATATTGATGGTGAAAACTTCGTCACTTAGGGTTGGGGAAAAATCCATGAGATTTGCATCCTCATCTTCCCATTCTTCAACTTAAGGCCACAGAGTATCATAGCTCTATGGCTTGGAGTATGTGCACTAGTAAGCCTTCTCCATGTTCCCCGGAAGGTTCCCAAATGGCTTCTGGTGGCTTGGGGTCATTGATCCACATGTGATAGTCATCATCATCTTCGGAGCATGTGATGACATCTGTCATCTCTTTCCCTCAGCGTTTCGGCAGAGGATCAATGTCTAAAGATTGGGAGAGAATGTCGCACACCACAATTCACTTGGCAAGCCCTGAATATGTGACTTGGGTTTAGGATGAATTGTGGCTAAGGAAGCATGAAGTGGTGAATAGGCTTGAGCATGGCGTGAATATCCGGCTTAATTACCGTGGCATGGCATCTTTGTAAATATATTGCTCATCGATCCCGTTCCTTGGCATGTGTTTGAGCTTGAATGTAGATTTTGCATGACAATTGGACCTTGAGACTTGGTGGGATTGGTGTGCGACATTTTTGGACTCCAACAACCTTTTTAAAACCATTTGTGTAGAATTTGATATGCAACTGATGATGCATTTGTAGTATTTGAAGGAATTAGAGGGGTAATCATCCAACCCAAACGCCACCAAACACATTTAAGTTTATTAGTTATTTGATATATATGAATAGAGACGTGCATGTGCAGCAAAATGAAATAAATAACATCGCGGTTGGATTTCATATCTTTTTTCCCATAATATTAAGGATAGTGCTTGTGTCTCTTCATGGGAGATCTACTTGTCCGTTACTTACGATTAATAGAACATTTACCATCCAAATATCATAACCATAATAGTTTATTCTCTTTATCATCATCTAAAAATCATATACACAAAAAAATCATTTAATTTGGAGATCATTTAGTCATATGTATGTGTTAAAACAATCAACGGTTTTGGTAACAAGTAGTATTCTCATGACGAACCACTCATTTATTTGATGTATATGACTAACTAAAAGATCTCCAAGTTGAATAATTGTTTGCATATATGATTTTTAGATGATGGTAAAGAGAATGAACAATTCCAATTATGATGTTCATACAATAAAAGTTCGCTAATCGTAAGTAAAGGCGGTCACAAGCATTATCCGAATATAAAAATTGTGTTCCAATCCGATTCTGAAGTTTCGGATCGAAAATTGAAAACGTGGTTTCCGATCCAATCCTTCCGAAAACACCCCTATATGTATTGTTTTGTCAAATGTGAAATATTATCTTGCCTAATGTCATTGTTTAGTCACTTCCTCTGTCATATACAATGTTTGGTCGCCTGTTTTATGTGTGACAAACTAAAGTCCTTGTTCTTCAACAATTTTTGGATAGCCAAACTTTGTAAACGAATTTGCTTTTGGCTTTCAGGCTTAGCTTTTGCATATCTCCTCACAAAAAATTTTAGCATGCTCCGGCGTATGTTATGCACCGGAGAATGAAAAGTTTAGATTTTTCTTTTCTTTTTTTGGTCAAAAGAGTAAAGAATCCAACAGTCTAAATTTCCCGTGTATGGTATGAAAACTCTTTTTGGATTTAAACACCCAATAGTTTTCGGTTTGCATGGGTTAGAAAAGTTCGAAAATAATAAGGTGATTTCCCTATTTTTAAGATGAACTTCTTGTTGTGCCAATAAAAAAATGTCATGTATATATCAATTATATATTATAATAAAATTGTATCATTTTTACGAGAATCCACAATAATGGTGTACACATACCGTAAAGTTGTCCTCTGGCGACCTACATCCCTTCCTCTCCATTCTGGCCTTCACATTTTAGGTGATGACTTGGGCTTCTTTTCGATTAGGTCAAACCATTTCTCTTCGGCCCAAGTAAGTAAAAATTATGGTCCAAAAAAGTTGATATAGTGTTTCTTTATAGGGTGAAATGCTGATTTAGACTCTTAATTATTACATCAATGAAAATTAAGTTTTTAAATTATATTTTAAGTAAAATAAGTTTCTACATTCATTAACAATTGCTAATTTCATCCCTACTATTATATGCAAAGCTATCTTATCCAATTTTTCTTCAAATTAAGTCATTTGACACATTTTAAAATGTATACCGTCATTTTCTCGTCTATAAGAGCAAGTCCACCCATAAAAAATGAGGTGGCCAAAAGTCCATTTAATTCAACCAAATGAATAGTATTAACTCCAATGAACAATAATTGGACAAATGCATCTCCACTCCTAAAAAATGAGCTGGCCCAAAGTCTAGTCAATTCGTATTAAAATATTATTAATTTATTTATAAAATAATAAAAATAATTTTATTGTCAATTTCGGATAGGATTTTTAATCAATCTTTAACCATTTTTGTTTTATGTTTTTCTGTATTTTTAAACAATTTTTAATAATTTTTATTAAGTTAATTAATCTGGACTGAAATCTAACAACCCAAAATTAGACACATGGCCAATGGTAATAATTATGACATTTTCCTTTCTTTTTTTTTTAAAAGTTTTTTGGCCGAAAAATCTAGACTGTTGATCTAGGAATCGAATGGCCAAAATTTTGCCACGTCACTAGCCGTTGGATTTAAAATTCAAATTCTTTTACCGTTGGAAATCCAACAGCTCAGAAAACTAGCCATTGGAAATCCAACAGCCGTAACCAAGCCACGTGGCCCATATCCCGCGCCTTTTTAGTGCTCCTACAGCACGAGCCTGGCACATGTTGGCTTGTCAGGGACGCGAGCCCATGTGCGCGTGTTTCCCACTTAGTTGACGCAAAAAAAATATATGTTGTTCCCTGACGTCATGTTGGCATCAGCATGACGTCAGATAGGCCGGTTCCTACCTCAATCCATTTCGGCCCAGCCTACAAACTAGCTTGGACTTTGGGCCGGCCTATTTTTAGGGGTGGAGTGGATTTTTTTGGGTGCCAACCTATTTTTTTTAGGCTTTGGGCTAGCCTAAAAGATAGGTCTGGAGTTGTTCAAAGCCTTTAACATTTCATATGAGTTGCAAATCTAGCGTCTAATTTACCTTCCAAAGTTAACTCTATACACTATTTCTTTGTGTAAAATTATCAATCTACCCTCTAATATGTATCACATGCAAGTAACGTAACTTAAATTGACGAAAAATTGAACATAGTAGCTTTGAATATAATATTAGGGATGTAATGGCACTCAGTACTACGGTCTGGTGGTATTCCTCTTTATTTGGAAGTGAGAGGTCTTAGGTTCGAATCTCATGGATGGCGAATTCAATACCAAATTAGGCTGCCTATTATGTGACTTAGCAGAACTCTCCCTTCTCTTAGCATAAAAATATTGATGTACTCAAAAAAATATATTAGGGATGTTTAGAGACTAAATTGGCAATTCACCCTTCTTTATATACACTCTTACTAATTTTCAATTGATATAGTTATATTTTCTGATCAATGAAAACGGAAGATTCGAGCTTGAATGCAAAAGAGAAGATTCAAGCTTGGATTCAATTGAATGAGATTTATTCAGTTTCAAAGTCTAAAACACACAATTCTGGGATAAAC
>JADOBS010302952.1:0-15988 GCA_015708375.1 Cydonia oblonga | reverse complement strand
ACATTGGGGTGAACCACGATAAAAGCCTTGTGTTCTTTATGTGTTCTTCGTGTTCTTGAGCGTTTGTGCGGATTCACGGCCGGATTTACGTTGTTCCAAGACCGCCACGGTTTTGTGCATCAACAAAGCCTAAAATTTTTCGTGGAAAAAAATCGTGAAACCGTATCTGCAAAATGCAGAAGCAACCACAAAAGTGTCACATCCCTAGAAAGTAAATAAAGCCGAACTTTTTGATGGGTGGTTGATACGGAAAGGAATCCTTTTCGGATTCCATCTTTCTAATCTATTAAGTTTACAGATTTGGACTATTCAAATTTAATTCAACAATTAAAATTATTATAATTTTTAAAGTAAATTTCTATTTATAATCATTTGATCAAATTTCAATGATTCAAATACCCAAACTATTAAGTTCCGCACCCCTTTCCGTTTGATATCACATGAAGAGTATTGAAAGGGGTTGATAAAGCAGATGTCCCATGTAGAGTGGGTAGTACGTGCTTTGTCATTATGTCACTTCGAGAGAGAATCCTAGGAGGGTATAGCATACTAGTCTTTTCAGAGTATGTCAAATACAGTCCAATCTAGATGGTGCTCTCTTGCTTGTTTTAAGCCATCTCCAATCGAAAGAAGGTCAGAAGATTCTCTTTAATTCTATAGCACTTCAAGAAATTATATTTTAATAAACAATATGAAATCATATTTCATATCATCTCCAACCGAATGGGCCAAAGAGTCATATGCTAAACATAACCCTGTGATAAAAAATCATCTCCAACCGAGAAGACCAAATGATCATAGGTCAAACATAATTTATTATTTTAATTGATTTAATATAGTTAATTAAATTAAACAATCATATTAAAATAAAATTTCGAACATGTTGAAAGATTATTGAAAGAGATGGCCATTTGAAAATTATTAAAAAAATTAAAGGAAAGATTATTGGAAGACAATAGAATGTGAAGAATTGAAATAAAATGAGGTAGGATAGTATAAAATTGTGAAAAGTATGTGAAAAATGATGTTGGAAAAAAATTAGAATTTAAAAAAAAAGTGGGTTGGGCTCATCGGGCTATGTGAAGATGGCCACCCCTCTGGCCTGATTTTGTGGTTTTGGTCTGCTGGGGCGCATAAGCCCTTTGAACTTTTCCTCGGTTGGAGACGGTTTTCGTGTTATTTCGAGTTATTTTTAACTCTATGACCCCCTAACCGGATCGGTTGGAGATAGATTTAATTTGGACAGTCGGCTCCCGAGGGTCGGGAACCTGCCATTGGATGTTTCATATTATTGACGTCGATCAGCTTCAGATGAACCAATCGCATCGATCTTTCGTACGACAAGTACCCTTTAATATTTCTTGGTCATAACCCATAAGAATATTGTAAATCAAATTCCCACCTGATCATGCATCCAAAGGGGAAGACCATGATGACATATCGGGATAACCCTACACCAACGGTTGCAAGTTTGCTCGTTCCCTTTCTGAGAGAGTACATGCGGATCGCATTGGCATACTATATACTACGCAGTGGTAAGATTTTGCAGATATTTCTTCATTTAATGGGTGAAGAATTCTGGTTCCATATGAGCTCGTCTGGTCTCAAGAATTGAATTAGATTGGATGAATGACTACATTCAATAGTTTAATCTTGAAGGAAGAAAAAAAAAAAGTTTATGTCTGACTTAAAAGGTAGAAGATGAATTACTTAATTAGCAAGGAAACTTGATATCTATTTCAAAATCCCTAAAATATAATAGGGTTAGACAACATGAGTTTCTTTCATGTCTAATATTCCAGCGGTGGCTTTCTAAGTGTATATAGGACACTCTGCCTTTGTGTTTGAGGGCAGTTGTTTTTATATCCTACTTTGAGTAGCTAATTAATCCCACATAATATTCTATATTTTAACTTTTCCTTCCAATCTTCTCAAAATGAAAAATCATTCACTTCGACATTTAATATACTTTGAAATTTAAGAGTTACCATACAATTCATTCCAATTGTAGGCTCCAAATGGACTCTTAGATTATCGATAATAGGTTGTCTAATAATAGTTGTGTGCCCTAGCTCGACAAGGGGAACTCCCTTGCTCCCGGCCGTTTCACCGTCCGTTTTGTTTCTATCTTCACATGACACGATCAATGTCCGTCGCTTTATCTCTCTCATCGCATGATTGATCATGTCAAGAAAGCTATAGAGGGCTGACAGTTGGTCGACATGAATGGTTTTGGGTATCGAGAAAAATCTGAATCACTCGCTACCGTACAAATTACAAGAACTTAAACTCCAGTTTGCTCTATGAATGTCAATCAAGATTTGTTATAATAATAATGATACTATTTTCCAATTGTCCTCAAACACTGGTCACGTGTCCCTGGGAAGATCGGATACAACTCCTAGACAAACATGCCTCCAAAGGTCCCGCATTTTGTTTCTTTTCCGTTGGCCTTCTGTAACTTGGGAACTAGCTAGTAACTACGTGTTCATTTGACCTTATTGGTCGACATAATGCAGTGTTGCAATTAAAAAAACATGCATGTTTGGAGCACTGGTGCATGTCTGTTGTTTTAACTTTTAGTTCGCGGCTTCAGAGATTTTATTACATTATTTGTAATCATTTAAGTTCTGTGGGGTTTCGATTAATGAAATATTACTCGTGTATCAGTGCCTTTCTCTTGCTACGAGATTGTTGTCTTTCGATTTCTTAGTTCTCTGCAATTGTACTGTCGTAGAAAAAAGGGGGAGATAAGGCTTTTCGGGTCTCTCCACGCACTTAGAGATAAATAATGGAGCCTATATATCTATCCATTTAAACACATATCGGTTCTTTAGAATAACGAAAAGGCATCACACATAGAACCGAGGAATCAATATCTTTATTTTTACGTTCATATACTTCAACATATTATGCAAGGATCTTCAGGCCATAAACCAAAACTGGGACTACCTACCATAAACCAAAACTGAACATGGTGAATCTGCATCAAAACGCGCTGCTTCCGGTGAAGTTTAGGGTAACACTTGGAAAGATGAGACCCGTCATGGTGTCACTGTGGTCATGTGATGACTGTGGGCTTCTCCCTCCCAGTGAATTCCTTCAGCTTCGATACAGACAACGCCAAATCTAAAGCGTAACCAGAAAAGGAGTAATAAGTAACAATGTATGTAAGGCTTTGTTATAGAAACAACAGAAAAACTAACCTATCAATGGCTTTAGTGCTGTTTGGGCATCCACGTCATGTTTAGAGGCATCTGGTTCATATTGTTCAATGTAAATTCGAACAGTTGCTCCTGCTGAACCCGTTCCCTATACAGATATATGAAATTGTAAGATACTTCCATTCTGTTGAAGATTTAAGTCCCGAAGATTAAAGTATAAATAAGTCATCAAAATAGGTAAAGAAAGAAAGTTTATTACTGATAAGCGATATATGATCCTTGATCCATCTGTAAAAACAAACCGAACACCTTGCTTTGACGCCACACTTCCATCAACCTGCAAAATTGTATGAGGTTGGATTTAAACAAGATGACCTAGGAACTATTCATTTGCTTGAAGTCAAATTTGAGGAAGGAGAACA
This sequence comes from Cydonia oblonga, assembly GCA_015708375.1. Classification (NCBI taxonomy): domain Eukaryota; kingdom Viridiplantae; phylum Streptophyta; class Magnoliopsida; order Rosales; family Rosaceae; genus Cydonia; species Cydonia oblonga. Next base: position 12,402 of record JADOBS010302952.1, on the reverse strand, counting down.
TGTAATGTAACTTACAGGATCAGTGTACGTAAAGTCATCAGCAAATTGGAGAATGTAATTTCCTGCGGGACGATAACTTTCAGCCTCCAAGATCACGATAGTATCAAGAAAAGAGAGGTACTAGCTTACCATACTTGTCACCGGTCTTGCTGCTTGAGATCAATTCTCGAAGATAATCTATCATTTTGTTAGCACCTGCAGACTCGCATTCCTGGGTAAAGTATACACGATTAGAGAACAGCACAAAGTTCCACAACGGAAACTGAAATACAGACTGATTATGCAAATATGATTTAGAATGCAGTTGTGATGCTCACTTCATAGTCATATCGAGAAAAGAAATTTCTTCCATAGGTTGCCCAGTGTTCCTTCACGACGTCTGCAACAGAGACCAACTTCTCCCCAGGTTTTTTGTCTTTGTTACGATATGCAATGATTGAAAGCCAAGCTAAAACTGCCCTGTCATTGGTAAATACTTGAGTCATTTTACTCCAGTGACCATTCTTTTTCTTAACACCAAATGAAGTGATATTCGATCGTGTGATAGAATGGGGAAAATATTTTTAGCAATGAAAATAAGAAGTTGAAGCATCAGGCATACAATTAGAAAAATACAGAAACAAAGTATGATGTTAGAAACGAGTTTATAGAAATAGAAACAAGGCAATATTTCAAATAAGTGCCAAATCAAGTAATGGAACAAAAGGATTCAAGAAACCAACTTAAGCAGAAAATTACAGCTTTTGTTATTAAGAAGCCTAGATAGGGAAACTCTTGTTTAAGGCAGGAAAAATGTGCACCACCGTGATCACCTAAAGTATAGATTTAGACAAATACCATATGCCATCTTTCTCGCGGATGTGATCAGAACCTGTTCCAAAACTCTCTTCCCCGCATATAGATAACTTCCCAGCATCCATAAGATTCCCAAAGAACTTCCAACCAGTGGGAACCTGAGCCCGAAAAAGGGGCACATTATATGTTACTAGAAGAGCATCTTGTAGAATTAAACAACTGCACCAAATACTTTATGATTCTACGTTTTTTTTCAATACAATAGTCAAGGAGAATGAAACCTCAAAGAAAGGAAGCTTCAATTTTTCAGCAACACGATCAAGTGCACCACTTGTTGGCATGGATCGAGCTAATCCCTAAATAATTAAAGGAAATAAACAGTCATTTCTTGTTGTTCTACAAGAAAACCGCACTGCAAACAAATAACAGTGGAAATAAAGATGCACGACCTTGGGGCCACTCCGGAAGTATGGAATAGCTTCTTGGGCATTGGCTGCAATAATTGCAACAGAGTCTGAAGGAGTAACGAAAAAGCCTCTACCAAGAATCATGTTCCTATCACCATCCCCTAATCAAAAATGCAATTTTTGTCATTCAACACAATGATACGTCCATTGCAACTTCTAAAGTGGCAGTTATAACGGAAATCTGTATTACGTATGACTTTGGCATTTCCATACTAAACCAAACAGCATGGCTCTTTAGTCATAAATCCATTCACACAAATTCTCTCTCCTTAGTCATCTAACATACCATCACTAGCAGCCCCAAAGTCAGGTCCATTTTTGCTATACAGAATGTCGACCAAATCCTTGGCATATCTATTTGACAACACAAGTCAAAATTAGCAGTGGCCTAGTATAATAGTAAGGCACCATAACTTTAATTACAAAACTCTTACGTAAGATTAGGATCTGGATGGCCATGACCAAAATCCTCCAGAGGCACTCCATTTGAAATTGAATCCTATACGCAGCATGCCAAACATCTCTTGTTAGGAATACAGACATTAGATAACATACAGAACATAATCACTTTGAAGTTGTCCTATACACAGCATACCAGACTGGCTCCGAGCTTATCCACAAAGATGGGTTTCGCATAAGCACCAGTAACAGCATGCATTGCATCAAACATAAACCTGAAAAGTTCCAGTCATTAAGAAATATTTCAAAAATCATGATATTGCCCTCTATGAGTTTGAAAACTTTACACTTAAGCATGGCACGAATGAATAGGAAGTGATTCCTAATTACTAACAAATTCCCGGTTCTAAACCTATATCCAGAGTGAAATAAACTAGCATACAGAAAGAGTCATGGCTAGACGTCAGATTAACATACCTGAAGTCTAACTGTAGAAGACTTTTGATAAGTTGGAAATCAAATACGTTCTGCACAAAATCCCATAGAATTAGTTGTCTTCAAACTGGATGAATTTTCATCTCAAACTTCTTATGATGCATGATTTTTGTCCCCTACCTCCAACAATTCTAAATAATCAGAAACCGGATCAACAACTTCAACACTGAATTTTCCATACTTTACAACTCCGAGAGTAGATAGGTCAACATCAGCAATATCTGCTATCTTTATTTCAGCGATCTGCATTGTACTTATATGATTAAAACTTAAATCGAATATAGAAACGTACAGTAAGAAGTTAAGAACACATGAAATTCGATGCATCCGAGTTTTTGAACTTATGCTTCAACGTTATATAACTGGAGGACAAAACTTCTCCGACTGGAGATTGCTATTGTCAACTAGCTGTTTTTTGAAGTAATTGTTAATTTTGAATAGTAGAGCTTTATCTGTATTGAATCCAGAAGAAGACATGAAGGCAAGAAAAAACTAGCCACATTTGACAAGTACGAATAGAAGGATAGTAAATGTAGCAAATACGCATATGAAGCCAGAACTTACAGAAAGAGTGTTTCCGTAAATCTTGTCTGTGATGGACTCGGGTGCAGGTTGGCCACTGTTGTAATTAAACTAGAAAGTGAACAAGAGAGATATCATGAAGTAGTGGATTTGGAGATATTGAAATTTATAAACACAAAACTGAAAGAAATTCAAGACAAAATAGTTGAAACACGGAAACTTCGAAGACTAGATCCTATCAGATTGCATCACACCATCCATTCTTTAAATTATGTATGCATAAGAACTCACCTTAATACCCCAATCATAATCAGGTCCACCAGGATTGTGGCTTGCACTCATAATAAATCCCCCATTCGCCTATAAAATAATTGATTAATCAGAAACAAGACAAGGGACAAAAAAATCCAATTAAACAAGATGTGCAAAAGATGCAGAAATACAGAAAAATCGAGCAGCGCTAGCTTGCCTGCCTCTTTCTGATTACTGCAGAAACGGCAGGTGTTGACAAAATTCCTTCCCTGCATCACAACGTTCATCACTGACTCATATATTTAAAGCCGAAATGCATTACATAGAAGAGCACCAAAAGAATCACAAGATTAAAACAATAATAAAGGTACTACCACTGGAAATATCAGCCAACCAAGACACTTACTTGCCAACCAAAATTTTCCCAACACCGTTCCCGGCGGCAATTTTGATAATAATCTGCATTGTACATCCACAAAGATAATCACTAACCGGGACGGTAGGATTTCTAGCATCAATGGAAACAGAAAGTAAAAAGCAAACTGCAAAATTAAACGCAGCTTTGATTGTTTACGAAAAATAAAGGATGAAACATTGGTAAAGACCTGTGCAGCTTCACGATTAAAGTAACGACCATCACCTCCTAACACCAATAACCCATTCTTGTAATCCTCGGGCGGCAATGAATCAAATAAAGCCTACGCAACAGAAAATTCGAAATGACATTCAAAACCACAATGCACTAAAACCAAAGATGAATTCAACACCCTACAAAACCAGTGTAAGTATTCATACCTGAATCCAATTTGCAAGGTAATTTTCTTGCTGAAAAACTTTCACCTAGAAAAGCCAAATTACATTTTCCGACAAAAAGAATCAGCCTTAAATTATTAGCAGAAGTATCCAACACAATGTAGGGAAAAAGCTGTTTAATTTAGCTCCATTTAGATTACAGGAAGTCCATTCAAACGGCCAAAAGGGCATAAATTAAAATATTCAAGAACCAACCTTTTTTCGGAGACCACTGGTTCCAGTCTTCTGACCTTCGATTGGTTTAGTGGGAACCAAATTAATCTGAAAAAAAAACACCCATTTGTTAAATCAATCCAGAAGTCAAAACCAATACAGATTGACAGAGAAAAACGAATTCACACATATTGCAACACACACATAGAAATTAATGTGCAATATACAATTGAGTGAGATACCTTGATGCCCTGTGGATCAGCAACCGTGGTTGGGGAAGAAGAGGAGGAGGAAGCGACTCTAATGGTGAGGGAGTGTGAGGTTCTGAGTGGGAGGTGTGGAAGGGGAGAGGAGGAGAGGAGTGAGAGAGATGGGTTTGGAGGAGATGGAGTGGCATTTGATGGTGATGATAAAGTTTTGGGTCTGAAGGTTGGGGAAAGAAGGTTGTGTAATCTGAGAGAAAGTGCCATTGTTCTTGAGTTTGTGTTTCAGAGAGAGAGAGAGAGAGAGAGAGAGGAAGAAGATGTTGGAGGAAGATTGAGGAGTACTGTATATATGCTGACAGATGCATGGAAGTTTGGAAAATCCGTCGTTGCCACATGTACGTTGGGTAACACTTCTCTACAGAGTTGTGTCGTCGTGTGAAGTTGAAGTGTGGGATCGCTTTTCCGTACTTTTCTCGGGATATTGTACGGTATATAATTGAATACGGAGGTGTAAATTTAATATGGGAAAATTTGAAATACGTTCAATTTTCTAGTTCATCTTTTGAAATAGGTCCAATTTTTTACCACAAAAAGAAAAATGAAATTCAGGTATTTTTTGCCACTTAGTATTGTATTCCCTTGCACTTATATGAAAGATTTCAAGTTCGAATTTTGTGAATGATGAGTTTAAAATCAATTTATTCATCTCACCTTTTAATGTAAATACATCGTTGTTCCCAAGGAAAAATAGAGTTTTTTTTATGTATTCTAATGTTCAACAAGAGGATGCGCATGTGGTTCAATATTCAAGTTGATGAGATCATCGGTTTTTTACTCATGCCTTATTGGATTGAAACTCTCCACTTTGTCTTTGTCATTGAAAATCGTTTTGATAATTCCATGAAAAATCTTGGTTAAATTGAGAGTATTTTTGTCCAAACAACCCTCCACTTGCTTTTCATTTAACTGAGATTTTTCACAAAATAACCAAAATGATTGATGGTAGACAAGCTCTAGGATCACTTTGATCAGTTTCCAATATCAAGGACAAAGTGAGGAGTTATGCCAATCTCATAGATCATTTTGGCAGTAAATTTTTGTTGACCCTAAAAACTACCAAGCCTACATGGCGCGCATGCCGAGTAATCTATGAGCTAACTACGTCCTTCGGTTGTGTGCAGGGCGTGCCAACTCGTCGGCCAAGCTCGGCCGGTGAGTAAAATATGAATGTGTGGCGTTGAGCGCGCTGCTGAAATCTGTGTCTTGCGATTGCGGTCGAGGAAGGAACAAATCTCTGCCTTTGGGTTCTAGAGCATGAAGATAAGGCTGCTAGTTTTGCGAAGTTCAATGTCAAATTCGGCTTTCAATGTGCCAAATGTAGTAACCTGTAACACCCCACTTCGCCGAGAAGGCTAATAAGATGACCTTTGCCAATAAGGATTCGAAAATCCTTCTCGACCGAGACTTGGATAGATAACCAGTCCGCCCCATCGCAGTGCTGTTTATCCAAACTGAAGGTGTTCCGAGGTCGGCTGATTCTACGACTTTAGTGTTGTTTATCCAAACTGAAGATGTCGTTGGTTGCCTTCACAGTGCTGTCTTCCAGACTAAAGATGTGTTAGCGAGAAATTGGGTACGAATAGAGTTCTCAAGGTTGTCGAGAGGTTTCGCGTAAAGCGAGTTTGCGCAGGGCAGTTTTGTGTATTGAGTTGGAGAGAGTCGAATGGTGCATTCTTCCTTTTATTTATAGTAGCAGAACTGTTCGACGTATTCGCCAACCATTCAACGTAACGAGCAGTCTGAATAAACCTGGCATTTAAAAGCCGAATCAACTCATCTTTTATACCGAGTTATACCTCAGTTGAGAATCATCGAGGAGGTTGGCAAAAAGGTTTACAACCAGGTTTGATGCGTAATTTGTGCTCGACGAGGGTGCGGTCAAGTCCAGGCATCTCATGATAACTCCAAGCAAAACAATTTCTAAATTTTCCAAGTAGTTTACAAAAGTCGAACTTGATAGGTTGGGGTAGTAGAGCACTAATAAATAATGGCCAAGGGTCCTCGACCATCCCGTCATTGATTTCCTCCAATGGATTTTAACCTGGGGCCGATTGTCTTTGAGTTCGGTCGGGGCAGCCTGAACGTTGTCGAAAGAAAAGATAGGACCATTATCTTCTTCGGCGATGAACTCTATGAGGTTGACTGCCGAGTTCGGCTGCTTGCAGATAGCATGCCAATGAGCCAACAGTCGTTCCATGGTCGATGAAACTACGGCTCGGCGTTTGGCCTGACTGGTATCAGACATCAGGATTAGAAATGAAATCAGCCAACCCGAGTCTCGCCAAATCCTATTGAATAGTCTCGGCGCCAACCTCGACAGCCTTCTGTACTGAAATTTGAGTCGGTCGTCCTTCATCATTGAAACCTTGCAAGGTGATGTAGCCGACGTAGTCGTCATAGTATCGTGCTTGTATCATATTGGCTTCGAAAGGCTGGTCGTCGGCCAGATGGACCACGACCGATTTACCATCCCAAAAGACGAGGACTTGATACAACGACGATGGGATACAGCTTGTTTGATAAATCCAATCTCAACCGAGCAATGCATTATACTCAGTATTGGATTCGACTATAAAGAAAGTAGTCATGTGATTACGACCTGCGATGTTAACTTCCAACAGAAGCACCCCTTTGGTCAATGACTTGTCACCAACGAAACTACTCATAGTGATCCCTGACAGAATAAGCTCGTCGTTAGAGCGTCATAGCACCTTCATGATGGTTATAGACATGATATTAACAATCGCTCCACAATTAACGAAAATTTTGGAAACTGGTATCCTTCAATATGAGCCGTGACATACAACGGCTTTAAATGATGGAGATTGACCGATGACGAGTGAGGAAATAACTCGGCCAAAGCTGTCATGATAATGTCTTCTTTTGTTAACTCGATCTTTGCATTAGCCATGAAGTCGACTTGTGTGGCTTCTTCGACAACTACATCGTCGTCTAATGAATTTGGTTGGGGTGCAGTTGGCCAGAAATCGGCCGGCATAACATGGACCATACTGATTTCCATGTTATCAAGGACTGAATGACCCATTGGGTTGGGATCTTCCTCTGTTACTGGCTCTTCTTCTTCTGGGTCCTCTTCTGGATCCACTGCTTTTGGGTTAGCGTAAGGAGCATCCATGTTATTTATCTCAACTGTCACTAGAGAATGTTCTTGCAACATGTCCTCGGAAGTCTTCTTTTCCTGTTCAGTGATGTTGGGTCCGCCGAAAGCTGAAGTTGGGGCTAGACCTTGCGTCGTGACACGAGTTTGCTCTTGATACAGAAGACGAGCATCCCTGTATCAAGATAAGTATCCAATAGTGTGACTCGTGCCATTTCATCAGCCGTAAGGCCAAAGATAGAGACGGTTGAAAAAACTTCGAAATGGTGTCTTAAATACTGAAGATCCTCTAAAGAGAAAGGAAGCTCAGCAGGGTTAAGGTCAGTGTATGGATCGACATCAAAGCCCAAGACGCGAGCTTCACGTATATGCTGAAACCGAGCCTTCAATCCTAGGTCTGAGTTTTTCTGAATGATGCGTTCAGCATCTGGACAAGTCAGAATGAGTTCAATGGTGTCCTAGCATGCTTTCGGCAAGCTGTATAAATCATTAGCTGAATACGTCTGGTGAAACTCGCACATGTGCTCTAAAGCTTCCATGAGGAACGGTGGATGCAGATTGCGTTGAATCTTGATTAACGGTTCTTGGACGGGCAACGGGGGTAATTTGCTCTCGACTTTCTTCTTGAAGTACTCAAGGCATGCCTTCATTTCCCGGGCCGAATGAGAAGTTTGATCCTCTTTTCGGCCTCCTCAAATGTGGTTTCTTCATTAGGATATGCTACCTGCTTTTCTTGGAACAACTCTGTCATGATGGTCGAGAGTCGTCGCTTGTTGTCACCGCCAAGTTTTGCTTTTGGCTGCCACTTAGGAACCTAAGTTTCCTGGGTTGCTTGTCGACGGGCCATGCAATCCATCCTTTGGCGTCGACGCTTATGTGATTTGGACAGTGCAGTGTGCACACCTTTAGGGGAATGGTAGGTGTACCAACGTTAATCACGTGGTTCAGGGGGTTTGAAGGTCTTCTGTTTCGCTGAAGCATTCGAGCTTCTGGAACTTCGTGCATAACGGAGGTAGCTCGTTCGACCAAGTCTATCAAAAACGCCCGGGCATTGGCCTGTGCTGAGCACCTTTTGCTGTGTCGTGGCCATAGGAGGTGGTTGATTTACCGCAACCGGAGACTGCTTCTTCTTCGGCTTGGTGATGATATTTGTCTTACACCGACTACATACAACCAATGGCCCATCCGGTTCCTTGGCGCCAGAGTCGGTCATAGGCTCAATGATGGCGGGTCCTGAAAGAGCTTCAGGTGGTTTGTTTGAAAATAAATCAATCTTGAGCCGTGCCCGGGAATTCTGTTTTGGTATATGTTGCGGTGCAACGAACTCAGCTTTGACTTTTCCTTTATCCCGAGGAAAGCGGGCATCTACCATGTTTACTGTAGCTGTGGGAAATGGGTCGGTGTCGACACCCATTTTCTTTTCTGGAAATTTGAGCTTGTCGTTGTCAATCCAGCTTTGGATGGCATCTCGAAACATGACATAATTGTTTGTTGTATGCTTGTTTGAGTTATGATATTTGCAATATGTTTTCCCTTTTAATTCTTCGGCCTTAGGAATATTATGCCCAGGCCGAAGTTTGATGATTTTAGCAAATAACAGTTGGTTGAAGATAGCGTCAGCCTTAATGATGTCGAAAGTATAAACCTTTGATGTTCTGACGGTAGATTTTTATGTGGCCAAGCGAGGTTTGACCTCCTTGGGGCTGGCATAGGTCAGCGCCTTACAAACATACGATTTATCTATTACTATCTCGACCACGTCTACACTGACATATTGGGACTCTTCGCCCTCGGTCGACGCATAACTAACGGTATGATTCTTGTAAATCGTTCCTCGAGATGGGGGCTTTGAAATCTTCTCTTCTCAAAGCAAATAGTCATATTGCTCGACATTATGAGCCAACTCATACATGTCTTGGAAGTTTGCCCCCAGAAATTTCTTTTTATATTCTACATCCAGGTCATTCAGGGCAAGTCTAACGAACTCAGCTTCAGGCAACGGTACTCGGCACCAATTTCTGGCCGACTTAAACCTTGTGAGGTACTCCATTGGTGATTCGTCAGAAGCTTGGCCCATTCTGGCCAAAGAAGCTACTGATACATCCATCCCTGGTCAGTAAAATTGTTTGTGAAACTTCTCGACCAGTTCCTCCCAACTCTGGACCGAATTAGGTGGTAGATTGATATACCATACAAATGATGAGCCTGTCAATGAAAAGTTGAACAGACGCAATTTGTGGAATTCATTGTTGATATCTCCACATTAAGCAGTGAATTGAGCTACATGTTCTAGCTACAATAGGGACGATTCTCCGGCAAACAAACTGAAATATGAAATTTTGAATCCCTTGGGGAACTCAATTTTCTCCACATAACTAGGATATGGATAGATGAATTTCGGAAACTTTGGACTTTTCTTCAGAGCCGAATCGATCAACCTCTGAACTTCAATCATATCCATAGGTGATTCTAGTTTTAGGTCGAAACTGTCTATCCTGCTACTTAATCCACCCATTTTTTCCAAATCGACCACTTTCAACAAAACAGATCATGTTTCGGCTTGCTTCATTGGTAGTGGATTGTTTTTTAGAATAGGTTGCCTGGTTCAATCCGCAGTACCATGCTGATGGCCTTTACTAACCAGAGCATCTCGTATTTCTAGTAGTACGTTCGTTTGCTGGCTAATACACTGCTCAAGCTGTCGAGTTTGCTCATCCAATCTCTGCCGAAAAAACGACCTGGTTGGTGGGTCGGAGGAGTCATCGTCGTCTTCGTCACAATCCTTCACTATTTCTTCGGTAAAAAAACCCATTTGTGTTTTTAGCAGGAATCCATGTGTCACGAAACGACTCGTCGTGATTAACTTCATTCACTCGGCGTGTTGCGTTTTGCGTTTCAGGTGTCACGGCAGCAAGAATCTGTGTCTATGATGGGCCTTCTGCCCCTGAGTTCTGAGCTGCAGGGCTAGTAGTCAATTTTCCCATGACTGTTTTTTTCTTTACTGATCGTGTTTCAACGAGCATGAACTTCGTAGTTTTAGCACAAAGTCCCACCGGGCGTGCCAAAATGTTGACCGTAAAAACTACCAAGCCTACATGGCGCGCATGCCTAGTAATCTATGAGCTAACTATGTCCTTCGGTTGTGTGCGGAGCGTGCCAACTCGTCGGCTGAGCTCGGCCAGTGAGTAAAATATGAATGTGTGGCGTTGAGGGCGCTGCTGACTTCTGTGTCTTGCGATTGCGGCCGAGGAAAAAACAAATTTTGACCTTTGGGTTGTAGAGCCTGAAGACAAGGCTGCTAGTTCTGCGAAGTTCAATGTCAAATTCAGCTTTCAATGTGCCGAATGTAGTAACCTGTAACACCCCACTTCGCTTAGAAGGCTAATGAGATGTCTCTGCCAATAAGGATTCGAAAATCCTTCTCGACCGAGACTTAGATAGATAACCAGTCGGCCCATTCGCAGTGCTGTTTATCCAAACTGAATGTGCTTCGCGGTCGGCTGATTCTACGGCTTCAGTGCTGTTTATCCAAACTGAAGATGTCGTTGGTTGCCTTCACAGTGTTGCCTTCCAGACTGAAGATGTGTTGGCGAGAAAGGAGGTACGAATAGAGTTCTCAAGGTTGTTGAGAGGTTTCGCGTAGAGCGAGTTTGAGCAAGGCAATTTTGTGTGTTGAGTTAGAGATAGTCGAATGATGCATTCTTCCCTTTATTTATAGTAGCAGAACTGTTTCTGATCGAATCAGAACTCTATTCGGACTACAACTCCTTATTTTGATTCTATGCTATCTCGATCAGTCCTTCTTTTATTAGGACTGCGAACTTAACCTCCTCATCAGGTCGCGTTTATCTCCACGCATTGGCACCTATATCCGGTCAAGAAACCTCATCGCCTCAGGACTCATTTATTTCGTTTATCCATTTCGTAATAGGCTTCTACCTCATATTTATCTGGAATGCTCTTTTTCCTAATAAGACTCGACCGGCCCTTGCTAAACAGCCTATGAACTGAACAGCCCTTATTGACCTTCGATCAAGGCGTCTGGGTCGAGAGTAAATCTAATTTCGGCACCAACCAATATTTTAGGTCCAAACAAAAGTGTAAAATGGTTTAGCAAATCACATTTTTAAATAAAAATTTATGGCTGGTCGACTTCAGCCAAAAAGTTCTTTGTGTAACGGCTACTGGGCAAAACCCAAAGCTTCTTGTGCGGTCAATCGTCTAGGAGCTATACTACGTGTCGACGTCCTATTGCGGGGTGGTTAAAGTTAGGTTCAACTTTACCAGTGATGGCTTAGAGCCACATGATCCCCTCCCCTCGGACTATAATAAAATTGTACCATGGTAGGCCATTTCTACTGTTTTAGCACCGGGAAATGCCAAGTCTGATGTACACAGTCCGACACATATCTTGAACTTATCATCATTCCCCTATCTTTCACTCACTTTCTCGGTCTCCCAGAAAGTGACCACAAACCGTAATGGCAATTTACAAGGGGAATTATTATTAGCACTTCAAAAATCTCATTTTACATTCTAAATTTTTTATATTAGGAAGAAAAAAATACACTTATGAGGAGTGTAAAATAAGATATTTGGAGTGCCAATAACATTTCCCTTTACAAAAACTTGGTTTCTTATAATTCTCTTGTTTTTTTTTATGCAATTGCATTGTACTACTAGTTTTTTGAAGACCTTCTCAACCGTCAGGTGACCTTTTCAAAACGCAGGAACGGTATGCTCAAGAAAGCTCACGAGCTCTCTGTGCTCTGCGATGCCCAAGTTGCCCTTATCATCTCCTCCAGTCGTGGCAAGCTTTATGAGTTCTGCAGCACCGAGTCATTCCCACCCCACGGGAAATTTTTAGTTGTAACGGGAATACAAGTGGTACACCACGTGTTTTAATAGGAGTGGTGATAAATTTTATTTTTTAAGTTATTAACTTTTTAGCACACATATCCCACCATTTGCATAATGACACGTGGTATACCTATCCATGTACCGATCACACTGAAAAATCTCTCCCACCCTCTCTCTCTCTTCTCTCTCTCTCTAGGATTTCCTTGTTCTAAACTTTTTTTTCTATAAAAAAAAAAAAAAAAAAAAACCCCCCTAGAAAGTT
>JADOBS010302951.1:0-15987 GCA_015708375.1 Cydonia oblonga | reverse complement strand
AAATTTGGCTGATTTTTCGTTCCACCTCTTCCCCCTGGAACGACTCGTTCCACATCCGTGGAACACAAATTTATAACATTTTATGACAAAATTTCTCCTTATCTTTTTCAATATTTACATCATCCGTCCCGTTCCGTCCCGTCCCGTCCCGTCCCATTCCGTCCCGTCCCGTCTGCGTACCAAACGGTACCCAACGGTCTCACAAGTCACACCCCTTCAATTAGTCAAGTTAATTTTGAACAAGAAGAAACATTTTGTATCAATATTTTTGACATTTTCCCTTTCAAAAACTACATAATCAAGTTACTTTACAAAATTCTTATGAAATTATATTTGCTAAATCATTTTTATAAGGGTATTTGAGAGTCTGATTCTATTGTTCTTATCTATCACAGAAAGGAAGATAACAAATTTGTTGTTACAAATAAAAGAAAGAACACGACTTGTACTTCTAAAATTAGAAAACAGCCTACAATTCCGACGTATAGCTTTTTTTTTTTTAACAAACGATATTATATACACTAAAGGGATGAGAGAGTGGACTAAACCTCATAATAAACTAGTAATAATATGGTTCAAATTTGCATTTAACGAGAGTGAACTTAAAACCTCCCACTCACAAATAAATATAAATACTCTTAAACCTTAATCCTAAGTGACGACTTACTTTTTATTTTATAGGGTAAATATCAGTTTACTACCCTTAAGTTTTGTTGTTTTCAACATTTGGTACATGAAGTTTTTTTCGTCCCAGAGTCATATCTAAAGTGTTAACTTTGGGACAGTCTCATACATCTGTTAGTCAAACTGTTAACTCTGCCGTTAACTGATGACGTGACGCCTATGTAGACAATGACTAGACGCCACATGTCATTAAGGGGTCTACGTGGAAATTAAAAATAAAAAAATAATTATTTAAAGAAAAGTTAAAAAAAAACAAAAAAAAATTAAAAAAAAACAAGCAAAACCCAGATCGTGGGTTTCGCAGTTGGATAGAGAGGGAGATGGAGACATCACGAAAGAGGGAGAAGGAAGAGTAAAGGGGATCCCTCGTTGAGGGTTTCACAGCTGAGAGGCCATGCTAAGGGAGAGGGAGACAGAGCGACAGAAAGAGGGGAAATGGAAGAGTGGGGATCGCAATGCCATTACTGCAGATCCTTGATTTCATGAGTGGGAGAGGGGGTACACTCAAAGAAAAGCATGAGGGTCGTCGGGATTTAAGGGAGAGGGGTAGGGATCGTGGCTGGGGGTCTAGGTTTGTCCTTTTGGCGAAGGGTTGTTGCTGATTTCGCTGCCCATTCAAGCTTTACAATAATGGTCTAGAATCCGGAGAACGAACCTAGGGCCTCGAGAGAGGTTGAGCGCCGATCTCGTCCTTAAGCACCACGTCATCAGTCTCTGTGCTTCAGCAATGGTGTCATCAAGCCCCGAACTCGTCCTCTTACTACCCCACCGCCCCCCACACACCCATCGTTGTTTTGGGTTCGAGGGAAGGGTAGGCGGAGGTGAGAGAGACGAGGTGGGTGCGGATGAGCCACTTGGTGTCGGAGTAACAGAGGGCGGAGGGGCAATGCTAGGAGAGGACGGAGCTCAGGAACTGCTGAATCAGTTGGGGGTTCAACGGGTTTGGACCCGCTGGTGGAACCATCACAACAATTTGAACCGGGTCGGGGTTAGAAGGTTGAGATTTGAGATTTCGAGAAGAAGATTTGGATGGAAATTTGGATTTGTTGTTTGTTATGTTTGCTTAGGAGAGAATGGAGAAGCCAAAGAAGGGAGGGAGGGGTTAAGGGAAGTAGCATACTTGTTGTTGTTGTTGTTTTTTATTTTTATTTTTTAATTTTCACGTGGCGTCTAGTTATTGTCCACATGGGCACCAAGTCATCATTTAACGGAAGATTTAACAGCCAGACTAACAGATGTATGAGACTATCCCAAAATTAACATTTTAGGTATATCTATAGGATGGAAAAAACTTCATATACCAAATATTAAAAACCACGAAACTTGAGAATAATAAACTGATATTTACCCTATTTTATATTGACAATAATAAACTTGAAATTTCTTTCAATACTAAAAAAATAAATGCCATCGAACAAATCTCAAAAAGAGAATGAAAAGTTGACCAAGAGTTGAAGAATATGTGGGACTATGAACCACCTGATAGTATTCTTTCTTCATTACAAGATTTGAGTAATAAATATATTCAGTTAAAAAATTATGATAAATAATAAATTAATTACCAAAAGATACTCTAACCCACGTGCCGACGCCACCGCGGACTTATTTTGGAAGCTAGTTAAGCAAAACGGCGCCGTTACACTCGTGGATCGTGTGAAAACAAATAATATTTAGTTTCCTTTTACGGCATAGAAATTGAAAGGCGTCAAATATGCCAAAGACAAATGTCTGAAAAATTCAAGCTTTCTCTCTGAAAAATATTATTTAAAATTCTACATCTGCATATTTATGAAAATAAATTCAAGCTTTCACTCTGTCACTGTGAGTCTGTGAGTCCGAATTAACCCTTGATTTTCCCCAATTCTTCGAATCTAGGGTTTGCAGGAAGCAGGGGCAGCAGAGCAAGCCCACTGATTCAGTGACCGTTCTATGCCCATTGTCCTAAACAAGCAGAAATTTTGAGGGGCATTGCGGGAATAAAGTACCCAGATGAAGCGAGGCAAGTTCGACTCGTTGGTGCCGCCGAGTCGACTCAGAATGATTCAGGTTTTTATTGGGGCAGTGATCGTCTACCTGCTCCTGATCAGCTTCGAAATCCCCCACGTTTTGAAATCCGGGTTTGAGTCTTCGGGTTTGGACGACGGGCTGTTCGAGACGCTGGAGGACGCATTTCCCAGGACGTTTTGGCTCGAGAGGGAGGAGGAAATGGGCGAGAGGGACGCCCCGAGTAGGCCGGCGGAGGACGCGTTTCGGGTCGCCGGCGGCTCGCCATACCGGACCCCCCAGCGGCAAATGCGGGAGGTCAAGAAAGTTTCCGGCTTGGTGTTCGAGGACACTCTGTTCGGCGGCAATGTCAGTAAGGACCAAGCCTCCGAGCTTCATAGAACCGCCAAGAGCGCTTGGGCAGCTGGGAAGAAGCTCTGGGCGGAGCTCGAGGCCGGAAAGCTCGAGTCTGACCTGAAGACCAAGCCCGAGAACCGCTCTGAGCCGTGCCCGTACTCGTTTTTGCTGTCCGGGTCGGAATTCGAGTCCCGGAAACGGGTCATGGTTCTTCCCTGCGGAATGACTCTGGGATCTCACATAACGGTGGTGGGCACGCCGAGGTGGGCCCACTCGGAGTACGACCCGAAGATTGCGGTGCTGAAGGAGGGAGACGAGGCGGTGATGGTCTCGCAGTTTATGATGGAGTTGCAGGGTTTGAAGAATGTGGAGGGGGAGGACCCGCCGAGGATACTGCATTTCAATCCGAGGTTGAAGGGGGATTGGAGTGGGAAGCCGGTGATCGAGCAGAACACTTGTTACCGGATGCAATGGGGCTCGGCGCTCCGCTGCGAGGGGTGGAGGTCCCTGGCTGATGAAGATACTGGTAGGTGGCTTCATTGTGTTCTAATTGCGTTGCTTAATGAATTGAGAAATAGGGGTCTTTGTGCTGCATTTAACTAAATGCTAGTTTGGTAGGTAAATAGTATATTATATTAGATGTGCCTAGCTAATCTAAATAAAGCGGTTGGGATTCGATTATTCAATGTTCTGATGCCATAGTGTGTTTCTTTTTCGAATTGTTAGCAATTTTCTTTTTCTAAGCAAAGCGTTGAAGAGTTTCATGTAACCTTGGTGAGATTGTATGCTTTTTCTGACTCTTTTGTTTTGCGAAGTTGATGGACAGGTGAAATGTGAGAAGTGGATTCGTGATGATGACAATAAGACGGAAGAATCAAAGGCCACATGGTGGTTGAACAGGCTGATTGGACGAACGAAGAAGGTGACCATAGACTGGCCGTACCCTTTTGCAGAGGGAAAGCTGTTTGTTCTTACCGTAAGTGCTGGTTTGGAAGGTTTCCATATCAATGTCGATGGGAGGCATGTCACTGCTTTCCCTTATCGCACGGTGAGTACCCTTGTTTTGTGATATTGACCTACACTGTAAGGAATGCGGAATATCGTGAAATTTTATTCGTGGGTGACAGGGATTTGTTCTTGAGGATGCTACCGGACTCTCTGTAAATGGAGACATTGATGTGCACTCTGTGCTTGCAGCCTCCTTGCCCACATCACATCCTAGTTTTTCACCCCAGATGCACCTCGAAATGGTTACTAAGTGGAAAGCTCCGTTTCTTCCCTATGGGCATGTAGAGTTGTTCATTGGCATTCTGTCTGCTGGGAACCATTTTGCAGAGCGTATGGCTGTGAGAAAGTCTTGGATGCAGCATAAATTAATCAAATCTTCACGTGTTGTGGCTCGTTTTTTTGTAGCACTGGTAAGGAATGTAGAATTTGTGTTTTGTGCCTTGATAAACCACTCGTGCATTAGTTCTATGTCAAATATTTACAGTAATCGGAATTATATTTTGACAGCATGGAAGAAAGGAAGTGAATATGGAGCTAATGAAAGAAGTAGATTATTTTGGGGACATTGTTATAGTTCCTTATATGGATAACTATGATCTGGTAGTATTGAAGACTGTTGCAATCTGCGAATATGGGGTAAGCTTCATAACAAGACTTCAATTGTCTTATACTTATTTTTTCCTTATGGATAATACTTAACATTGACGTATGGGGTTGTCTACAGGTTCGCATGGTGCCTGCAAGGTATATCATGAAGTGCGATGATGACACATTTATCAGGGTGGATGCTATGCTTAAGGAAGCACGGAAAGTTCGTGGATATGGAAGCTTCTATATTGGAAATATGAACTACCACCACAAGCCTCTCCGCCATGGTAAATGGGCAGTGACATACGAGGTATGCATTCTTGTGCTCTTCTCCAATGATTCTAAAAGACAATGTACACAAACTTGAGATTGATATACATCTTCTACTGTCTATAAGTCCTTTCTGGTCTTCTCTAAATCATTGAGTAATTCTGATCTTCTCAAGTTGTATACGTCCTTTAAATATATTGCTTGCAATTAACATTCTCTTATCAGATTTTAAGGGCAATGCATACAACTTGTGATGTTTACTAGTTTTTCTTCTAATGCTTAGCTTTGATCTTTTGCCTCATGTTTTTTTTGGTAAATTCTGTTTGTGACGCCTCTTAGTTGAGTGTTGATGCTTTGGATTAGAGTAATATTTTTTACTTCAAGGTGTTTAGAGATGATGTGTTTGTACTTTGTAGCAATCAAGAGATGGAGGGACAAATTTTTACTTAAAAAAGGAGATAGAGGAACCACTATTTAGAAATTTGACAGCCTTAGTATTCCTACCAAACTCTAGCTTTTATTGTGAATATATCGTTCGGTTTTCTTATCTACCTACTTGTCATTTGCCTCATTGCATATGATGCCGGATGCGACTGTGACTGGTGATTAGAATTAGATAGTATTTGCTATTTAGCTTCCTACAGTCAATATGTCGTTTAATGTTGTCACTTTTTAGTTCACATTCATATAAAATTGATATATGGCTTCATTTTCTTCCTTGGTGAGCTCCAGGAATGGCCAGAAGAAGATTATCCACCCTATGCAAATGGTCCAGGATACATAATCTCCTCTGACATAGCAAAGTCCCTCGTATCTGAGTTCGAAAAGCACAAGTTGCGAGTATGTGATGAAAATACTGTTTTTCCTTGTTCGCATACGTAGTCCGTGTGCAGGTCTCCATATTGTTAAATTCATATGTGTTGTGCAGTTGTTCAAGATGGAAGATGTGAGCATGGGAATGTGGGTGGAGCAGTTCAACAAATCTAAACCGGTGGAGTATGTGCATAGCTGGAAGTTCTGCCAGTTTGGGTGCATCAACGATTATTACACCGCTCATTACCAATCTCCGAGACAAATGATATGCATGTGGAACAAATTGCAACAACAAGGGAAACCCCAGTGCTGCAATATGCGATGACCGGGAATGATGCATTGATCAAACATTTTTTGGCTTACAGTGTAGAGAATGTGAAAAGAAGAATACAGAGAAACAAGTTTTGCAGTCACAGTATACCGCTGTAAATATCCGGTGGGGGTTAACTCTGTCAAAATTTTCGCACCTATTTTGCTTTCTCGGTCCCTCATTTACCGTCTTTACAATTGTAAAGCGTTGGAAATTTTGAGCAGAAATTTCTTATGTGGAGTTTGTCCCACATTGACCATTCTCACAAGGTTTTCACACTTTATAAGACTTTATCCCTTATAAAAAGTGATTGGAAAATAAGCCTTGGAGAAGAACATTGGGCTCACTCTTGGGGTTGGGTTTTGTGGGGTGTATTAATTAATTGGTATTTAATATATAATTAATTATAAATAATATATAATTACTATATATTTAATTATCAAAAGATGGGTCTTGGGCTCGGGCTCTAATAATTAAATTATTTAATTAATTAATTTCAGAAATAATTAATTATTTATTTTTGTGAAAAGACTCATCCTTTCAGATGAAGTCTGAGAGTTCAGAAAGAACGCAGGTAGAGCAAAGCACCAATTTTTCAACAGATGCATCTTTTCCTATACCTGTTGCAAACAGGCATAATCACACTATAAATACATGCATATGCATATAATTCAAAATACTGAAAATCATCTATCCTAATATACCACAAAGAAATTTGCCAGAAGTCTAGTTTTCCGGTGCTGGAATTCTAACTTAGATCGTTGAATCTTGGTGAAGCAGACGTCTGTAGAACTACAAGCACTGAGTAGGGGCGAATTTCTATTTCAAGGACATTGCGGTACGCAAGCCTCGATCTTTTGTTTCTCTGTTTAATCACTGTAATATATTTATTTGCATTTATTATTAGCATATTATCCCAGATTGTTGACATATATCCAACAGTAAAGAAGTTAGATGGAGAAAGTTACTGTTCTGTTCTTTAGAATCTAGCTAACCATATATGGTGATGGAACAGTGGATTGCATTCTGGAGCTTATCTGTAAAGTGTTGATACAGAAAGAGCCTTTGTAATGAAAGTTTATTCTTTCTTAGTGGTGACGGTGCTACAAAAAGAAGGAACCAAATTCCCTGACCTTCTTTCTTTTTATGCCAATTCCTTTGGGTTTTTGAGTTCTTTATTTTATTTTTTATATGAAATCGGGGCAAGAGCATAGGCGCAATGGCACACTGCCTAAACTAACTAACTTAACCCAGTATCGCCTCGAACATTGCAAGAAACCTCAACATTTTATAACAAAAAAAGTTGAATCTCAACATACTTCATATGATTCATAGAAAGGTCAAACCTCAACTTGCATTTGATTAGAACTCTAAAATTCATCTGTGAAATTTCACAAGCTACTATACCAAAACCAATAGCCAAGCCAAGCAATAGATTAACCAAGTCCCTGCAAAAAAAAGATAAATAAAAAATTAAACACAGACTTAAACGTAGCTAAATTGACTACAGTAGCGGACTTCCCGTTCTTTCCTCCGAATGTGAATAAAAAAAATGAAACACAAAACCACATAAAAGGAAAAGGAGAGAATGAAGACGTACCAAGCTGCGACGATCGAAGCCTTGAACCATAGTTATAAGAAGCTCCAAAGAAACAATCATTGGTAGTGTTGATCCCAGTCGGACAATTACATATAAACGAGTTGTAATTCCCATAATACCCACAAACCCCATTACTCCTCTCACAATTAGCACACGAGTCCGGATACTCGTTGTTCACACTGAACTTGTACTTGAGGGCAATCCCGTAGTTCCAACTATTTGGGTCAGACTCACGTTCGTTGAAGCTGTAAAATCCTGAGTAAGAACTGCACTGCAGCTTCTCCAAATCCATCTCGAAAGCCGGCCCGAGATCCACCGGCGTGTAAACGCAACACGTGGATATCGGGAGGTTGATCGTGCTGATCGCCTGGCACGAGTACAAGAAGCTGCAAATCGGGGCACCTTGGTTGTCACATAAGGACACTTTCGACTTGTTTTTTTGGTCTGTGTATAGGGAGTTTTGCTGGAAGACTGGAGAGCTGGAAAGCGAGCAGTCGAGTAGGGCAAAAACGTTGTCGTCTTGGAAACTGAAGGGTGCGTCCCAGTCTAGGGAAAAACCTTTGGATTGTTGGTTGCATGAACATGTTGACATGGAGGGGTCTGAGATGTACATAACTTTGTTTGTGTAGTCTATGTTGGCGATGGGGTAGGATCCGGTGTGGGTTGTGAAGATGGGGTTTCCCTGGCTGCATGACACGTGGGGGTTGAAGCGCGGGTCGCCGCAGCCAGGGTCGCTGCCGAATGGGAACTTGAAGGGGAGTTTGCCGCAGGATCTTTGGCAGATTTGGGAGGAGATGAAGGTGAGTTGGAGAAGGAAGGTGGAGAGGAAGATGATGGAGAAAGTTGGTGTTGAATGAGAGCTAAACTTCATATTGTTATGAGTTTGGAGAGGAGAAAATGATAAGGTGTGAAATGTGTGAAGTGAGGCCTTGGTGTGTGTGTATATATACATATTATGAAGTGGAAGAAGAAAGCTTAGGGAGTTTACACTTTTGGGGCGGGGGTTTTTCGATAAATAAAACTAGTATATCTCAACTGACATCTAATTAGCGTAAGATATATTCAACAAATAGTATGCTAGACGATGATACAAATATTAATCTTTTGCTAAGATTAAGGAGCATGTAGTTTGTGATAGAGATAATACATGAAGTAAATTGATGGATAGGATTGTGACACTTGTAATGAGATTAGAAAAGTTAGTTAAGATAGTTGAGATGTGGTGGTGTGAAGATTCTTGTATATATACCCTTATGATGTAATAGCTTAAGAGCTAAGAAAAACAAATAAGAATAAATTACACAAAACTACCTCAACTATGGGTCGAACAATACTTTCATACCTCATCTTTTTAAAATGACAATGTCATACCTCATCTTTTTAAAATGACAATGTCATACCTCATCTTACGAATTTGTGACAATGTCAGACCTCTGTCAGTTTTTCTATTAATTTATCTGTTAAGCGCTGACGTGGCTAGAGACGGATCCACTCACTAATCCAACTGGATTAAAAAAATAATTAAATATATTTTTAATAATTAAATATTAAAAAAAATTAAAAATTAAGAATAAGAAAAACAAAAAAAGTTTAAAATGGCCTAGGGGTGCGGGCCTCCCCTTTCCTCCATCCGCACTAACCTTCTTTTTCTATTCAACAGCCACCAAACCCAGAAACCTTCATTCACCCGTCCCCCCAACCTTCCCTAACCCACCCCATCCCCCACCTCTTCCCTTCCCCTACCTTTTCCCGTCCCTTTCGAACCTAAACCCTAACCCTAATTCCCCATTTTCAAACAAAAAACCCCAACCTTCCACACTTATCCGCCCAACCTTCCCCACCCGTCCTCTGTTCCCCACCAGTCCCCCCAACCTGCGAATAAGTCTACTTCAAATTCATGTTCATGCTAACAGAAGAGCCGATCCAATACAAAAAAAAAGATGACCCTTTAAACAAAATACCTCACCTCACTTTCTAAGAAATAGTTGGACCGGAGTCCAAATTATTGGCAACACCGTCGGAAATCGAATCATCGTCGAGACCCAGCAAGCAGTTGATGGAGGTGGAGTCGAAGAAGCCCCGATTGAGCATACCAGACGCGCTATTGAGCGCATTCAAGAACCAGTCCTCAGACTTATTGGCTGAAATATCGAGAATAGGCCCTATCGATTGCGACGAATCAGGCTTTAGAGGGAAGAGAAAAAGACGGAGGCACGAGGGTTTCGATAAAGCGCCGCTATGGTTGGCCGTGCGGTCGTACTCGTCGATCATGTTGTCGAGGTCATCGTCGGTGGTGAGGGAGATTAAGGAGTCGAGGTCCTCGTTATAGAGCTGGTACTTGAGGGTGAAGGGTCGGCCCTCTCTCATCTCTCTGTGGGCTGGTGGTTTCATCGGAGAAGAAATGGACGAGAGAAGATAAAGAAAAGAGAGAGAGAAGGGTTGGTGCGGGTGGAGGAAAGGGAAGGCTGGATCTTAGGCCATTTTTTAATTTTTTTAGTTTTTTAATTTTTAATTTTTTTTTAATTTTTGAATATTGAATTATTAAAAATATATTGAATTATTTTTTTAATCTAGTTGGATTAGTGAGTGGGTCATGTCTTTGGCCACGTCAGCGTTTAACAAAGAAATTAACATAAAAACTGACGGAGGTCTAATATTGGCACAAATTCGTAAGATGATGTATGACATTGTCAATTTTAAAAGGTGAGGTATGAAAGTGTCGTGACACCAATAGTTGATGTAGTTTTGTGTAATTTACCCAACAAATAATAAGAAACAGTTTCTCTCTCTCAGCTTCTCTTGAATTCTCTCTTTCTCTCTCTAGAATTTCTGCATTTAAGCTTCTCATTCTTCTTGATTAACATGCTATCAATTGCCATTGTTGCTGCTGCATTTCTCGATCCGTGACTCAGCTTCCGCTTATCGTCGTCTTCTCCTTCAACTTCGTTTTCTCCGATTGTCTTCTGGTGATTGGCGATCACCTCTGCTCAGCTTTGATCACTTTGGCTTTCAAGATTTCTTCGTCTTCTTGGTGCTTCTTCTGCAAGTTTTCTAGGGTTTCAAGCAAGTGTGTTTCTTTCAAAAATGGTAACTGTTTCTCAACTTCAGCTCACTCAATCACCAATAACTACTCAAATCTCTACGATTTCTACATCTGTCAATGTGAAACTTGATGATTCCAATTATCTCATTTGGCATTTTCAAATGCAATTATTGCTGGAAAGTAATGGTATTATGGGATTTGTTGATGGTTCAATCCCTTGTCTTGCACGCATTGAGTCGAATTCTGGTGAATCTGGTCTCAATTATAGCAGTTCATCATACGCCACAAGCTCTGATACATATGTTGTTTGGAAATTGCATGATCGTGCACTAATGCAGCTCATTATCGCCATATTATCTCCGATTGCTATGTCGTGTGCTATTGGTAGCTCTAGCTCCAGGGAATTATGAATTAGACTTAAGGAACAATTTTCTATTGTGTTAAAGACTAGTATCTTTCAGATGAAGTCTAATCTCCAAACAATTAAGAAAGGGTCAGATTCTGAGACACAGTATCTGCAAAAAATTAAAAAAGCTCATGACTATCTGTCAGTTACTGGTGTCTTTCTTGATGATGAAGATATTATTATTTTGGCTCTTAATGGTACAATACATTTCGTACTGTTGTGAGAGGTCAAGAAAATTTCATGACTATGAAAGAGTTTAGGTCTCAGTTGCTTGCTGAAGAAGCAATTGTTGACAGTCACAATAATGGTCAATTTCTTTCTGCCATGATTGCCAATTCATCTACAACCATGTCTAAATGGTCTAATCTTTCTGGTGGTGGTCAATCATATCATAATAGTGAGGGGCAGTTCTATGGAGGGTTCAGATCTTTTACCAACAAGAACAAGGGCAAGAATAAATTTCATGTAGCGCAAAGATATCATAATCCTCGACCAATGTATCCTACACAAACACATGGTTTACCCACACCTACTCCGGGTGTCCTTGGTCCTTCTCCAAATCAGTTTGGGAGCCCTTCTGCACCTCTATTACAGACACGCCAATTATGTAATGCAGATGGACACACTGCACCATATTGCTTCAACAAATCTTCTGATCGATAACAGTGTCAAATTTGTGGTAAATTCAATCATACGACATGGTATTGCTTTTACAATGAGAAATGGCCTTCTTATATGAAACCTCAGTTTGTTTCAAGGGAAGGTGCTTCAATGCATGGCTATTCCTATCATGGTCCTCCTGTGATGTCTCATCCTCAGTCACATTCCAAGCAAACACTGAACATTGTATTACATTCACTTTCTCAACATTCATCACTTAGATCTGCTGCTTATACTTCTCAGTCACCACAACTGACAGATTCATGAGCCATTAATCACATGACAGCTGATCTTTGAAACCTGTCCTTAGCCTCACCTTATCCAAACTGCTAATGGTGAAGGTTTGCGAGTCTCTCACGTTGGCAATTCTATACTTACAACTCCGTTTCATCCTATCAAATTAAATTCCATTCTTTATGTTCCTAAATTGACACAAAACTTACTATCAGTTCATAGGATTTGTTTGGATAACAATTATTGGCTTATTTTTTATGCATTTTGTTTCTGGATTCAAGACAAGGCCACGGGGAGAATTCTGTACAAAGGGCTATGCAGTAATGGACTTTATCCTATTCACTCATTCTCCACTCCGCTCCCATATCCCAACCTTCTCAGTCTTCATCAGCCGCTTATCTTGGTCAACTTGTTGGTTCTAGCCTATGACATAATAGGTCAGGGCATCCCTCAAACAATATAGTCTCATTGTTTCTTAAACAAGCAAATATTACTTGTAATAAAGACACAACTTGTGCAATGTGTCGAAGTTGTCTAGATGGCAAGTTTACAAAGTTACCATTTCTTTCTTCCCATACTAAGTCTGCCATACCATTTGAAATTGTCCACAGTGACATTTGGGGTCCTGCACCATGTACATCGATTGATGGTTATAAATACTATGTTACCCTTATTGATGAATGCACTCGGTTTTGTTGGCTATTTCACTTGTCTCACAAGTCAGATTTTTATGATGTGTTTATTAATTTCTGTGCATTTTTTTCCACACAGTTTTCAACTTCTGTTAAAACTTTGCAAAGTGATGGGGGTGGTGAATACATTAGTCATAAGCTTCATACTTTTCTTCAATCCAAGGGCATTGTGCATCATAAATCTTGTCCCTATACACCTGAGCAAAACGGGTTGGTTGAGAGGAAACAAAGACATATTATTGAAACTATTGTCACTTTGCTACAATATGCTAACCTTCCTTCTCAGTTTTGGACCTTTGCTTGTTAAACAACCATCTACTTGATTAATAGGATGCCTACCCTGGTATTACAAAACCAATCACCCTTTCAAGCCCTCTATGGAAGTCAACCAGTTATTAGTCACTTTAAGGTATTTGGATGTTCATGTTACCTTTTACTTCGACCCTATAACTCTACCAAACTTCAAGCTAGAACAACCAAGTGTGTTTTTCTCGGGTATGCATCTAAATATAAGGGTTACATATGTTATGAAGTACAGAAAGGGAAATTCTTTGTCTCTAGGCATGTTGTTTTCGATGAAACTGAGTTTCCTTATCTTGGTTTACTTAAACTAACAACACAATCTAGTCACTCATCTATCTTACCATCATTATCAAATTTTTCATCGTCATCTCATTGTATTACACCAGTTCCAAATGCGAATAATATACTAGTTGTACCTACGTCTCATTATCCCTCTTATTCTCATACTTCTAATGTCCCAACTCCAGCTTCATTTAACCTTCCATCACCTGATGTCCCAGCGCATGTTATTTTAGCATCTGATGTCTCACTTTCACCCTTACCATCTCCTACTTCTCAGTCCATTACTGCTACAGTACATGATCCCATTCAACTCTCTGTGGTTCCTGAATTTAGTCCTGATCATTTGCAAGTGGTATTACCTATTACACCGTTAAACATGCATTCCATGCAAACTAGAGGTAAAAGTGGTATTATCAAACACAAGGCCTTCTTGAGTACTCTAGAGACATCTGGTGAGGTTGACATGTCTCTTATTGAGCCAGCCACCTATAAGACAACTATGCGATCTACTGTGTGGATGAATGCTATAAAGGATGAAATTGAGGCACTTCATTCTCAGGGAACTTGGTATCTTGTTCCTCTTCTATCTCAGAAGAACTTAGTGGGGTGTAAATGGGTGTTTAAGATCAAGAAGAATGTTGATGGTAGTGTTGCAAGGCACAATGCTCGATTGGTTGCAAAGGGGTTCAGTCAAGAAGAAGGGTTGGACTATGGAGAGATTTTCAATCCTGTTGTAAAGCATACCACAGTGAGACTAGTTTTGGCATTAGCTGCTCAGTTTCACTAGCCTTTAAGGCAACTCGACGTTAAAAATGCATTTCTCCATGGTATATTACAAGAGGAAGTCTATATGGCACAACCATCTAGTTTTGAAGATCCCAAGTATCCTCATATGGTTTGTCAGCTTCATAAGTCCTTGTATGGCTTAAAACAAGCACCACGGGCCTGGAATGAAAGATTCACAACTTTTCTTCCTTCTCTGGGTTTTCAGTCTACATATTCAAATTTCTCTCTCTTTGTGAAGTATGTTGGTTCTGATATTATGGTTCTCATCTTCTATATTGACGATATAATCCTAACTAGAAGTGCCACATGTGCTATTTAACAGGTCATTGATTCGCTCCTTACTGAGTTTGAGATCACGGATTTGGTACCACTCAATTATTTTTTGGGCATTCAGATATCTTACACACCTACTGGTTTGTTTCTGTCACAAACTAAATACATTCAAGATTTACTCAACAAGACAGAAATGAGTGAGTGTAAACCATGTGACACTTCATGCTTGCCCTATAATCGGTTATTGAATGATGATGGGGTTCCATTTTCCAGATGCTCAGACATATTGCAGTATAGTTGGTGCATTACAATACCTTACTTTTACGCGTCCAGATATTGCGTTCACTGTTCATCAAGTCTCCCAGTTCATGCAACAGCCTATGCTTTCTTATTTTTCTATTGTTAAACGCATTTTGCGTTATTTGAAAGGCACTATAACTTCTGGAA
This sequence comes from Cydonia oblonga, assembly GCA_015708375.1. Lineage (NCBI taxonomy): Eukaryota > Viridiplantae > Streptophyta > Magnoliopsida > Rosales > Rosaceae > Cydonia > Cydonia oblonga. The sequence continues at coordinate 1,248 of JADOBS010302951.1, read as the reverse complement.
TTACTTATATTGCTGGTGAAGTTTGTTTAAAAGCATTTAGTGATGCAGATTGGGCAGGAGACCCGAATGATCGCAGGTCTACTACTGGCTTATTTGTTTTCTTCATCTCTAATCCAATATCTTGGTCCTCCAAGAAACAACAAACTGTTTCCCAATCATCTACAGAAGCAGAATATCGGGTTATGTCATCCACTGCAGCTGAACTTGATTGGATGCAACAACTTCTCAACTTTTTACAGGTTAAAGTGGTTTCAGCTCCTGTGCTTTTTTGTGACAATTTATCAGCTATTGCTCTTTCTTTTAATCTGGTTCAACATCAAAAGACCAAGCATATTGAGGTTGATGTTCATTTTGTTTGTGAACGGATTGCTCAGAAGCGCTTGTTGGTGCAGTTTGTGTCTTCTCGGGAACGGTTCGCAGACATTCTCACTAAGAGGCTTAGTGCTCATCTCTTTAAAACTCACTGCAGCAATTTCATGCTTGGTGCCTCACCATGCATGAGTTTGAGGGGGGATGATAGAGATAATACATGAAGTAAATTGATGGATAGGATTTTGACACTTGTAATGAGATTAGAAAAGTTAGTCAAGATAGTTGAGATGTGGTGGTGTGAAGATTCTTGTATATATACCCTTATGATGTAATAGCTTAAGAGCTAAGAAAAACAAATAATAAGAATCAGTTTCTCTTTTTCAGCTTCTTTTAAATTTTCTCTCTCTCTAGAATTTCTGCATTTAAGCTTCTCATTCTTCTTGATTAACAGTTCGAGATCACATCAACACTTTTGATTTTTGGCTGGCAGTAGCTTGTTTTTTTGTTTTTGTTTTGTTTTCTTTATTCCAACAAAGTGGAGGAAGTACATAATCGAACTCAATACCTCAAATGCAAAAATAAATACTCATAACCACTTACATAAGAATACTAGCTAGCTTTTGATCTTCTATGATTCTCTTCTCCCTATTAGCAGATGCCTTTGTTCCCCCTACCTAGCATTGAATTGATTATCTCCCTCTTTATGAACCTCTTGGGATTTTGTTTAGTTTCAATTCCCAACATATATTACCAAGCAAGTTTTACACTCCTTGAATCATCCTTTCGGTTATATATAAGTGTTGATGCATAAAATCAGCGAGGACTTTGGTACAACAGAAAGTATCAAGTTTGTGACCTTCACTAGATTGTTCCGGTCACTGGTGTAGGTAAGTATGTAAATGGACAGAGGCAGGGAAGCAAACAACACAAGATGTA
>JADOBS010302950.1:0-15982 GCA_015708375.1 Cydonia oblonga | reverse complement strand
GCTGGTGTATGTCACAAAGTTTTTCTGGTGGGAGGCTGGATACTGGAATACAATGGATATCGCACATGATCGAGGTACACATATGCTCTGCCTTTTACTTTTTCTCCCACTGTTTGGTTGGCACAACTGCTGGATATTGGCATGCCCAAGACTAACCATCAGATGTGATAATATTAATCAATGTTATAAGGTCAACATTTAACTATAATGAATTTGGTGGTCTTTTTGGGGGTTGATTGTATTGATATTTGATTACCATGAGCATGGTATTTACCATGTGTTTATGGTGATCTACGGGCTATTATTATACCGCATCTCTTAGCAAGTCCAAGATTTTCATGCTGACTATTGTCATATTTGTTCTTACCCTTGTAGATTGACACAGTAATGTAACTTTTTCAATCATGGTTTCCTCATCCTTCACTTGGTTCATTTCATGCTTCATCTCACTATGATTCATTGTACTTTGGTCTCTGGCAGCGGGATTCTATATTTGCTGGGGTTGCTTGGTCTGGGTTCCATCTATTTACACTTCTCCAGGCATGTACCTGGTCAACCATCCTGTAAATCTTGGTACTCAGGTATAATAGCATCCCGATATGTGGTTTGCCCCATTTTTTTAAGTTATGAATCACAGTAGTAAACATATTTGGTTATGAAGGCGTGTTCTAAGTTTGTTAACTTGTGATTTCTTTATGTTTTAGGTCATGCACATTTTGTTTTTATTCAGGGGTCGTAATGAGTGATGGATAGTTTTGAACTTATTATGTACACTTCTGGTTCTAAAAGTTCAATGAGCATAGGAAGAGAAGGATTAACCTTTAGTCTTTGGTTATTGACTAATAGATTAACCATTGGAGTTTGGTTACCGTTAGGTTGTTTGTATGACTATTATGAAATTTTCTTAACGTCAAAGATTTTGAATGCTTTGCCTTTGGTTTCATTGCATCATGCTAGAATAAGAATTCATCCTTATGCAAGATAAGGTATTTTCAGAATTCAGGAGGACTACCTTCTGCTTAAAACCTAAGATCCAGTGAACATCAATGAGTTAAAAAGACAAGGGAAAAAGAAATTATGTGCAAGAAAGAGAAGAATGGATTTAAATAAAAACTTTAGGTAGGGAAAGTCTGGCTGCAGTTTTGGCAATTTGAATTCAACTGGATTTATACTGTCCGTGAAATTTCTCAGCTGAGTCATTTATCTTCTTTCTTCCTACCATTAATTGTCACATTTCTGACAATCTCCAACCTCATGTTCCAGCTAGCACTTTTTATTCTGGCGGCCGGAATCCTTTGCATATACATCAACTATGATTGTGACAGGCAAAGGCAAGAATTTCGCAGAACTAATGGAAAATGCTTGGTTTGGGGGACAGCTCCATCAAAGGTGAAATTTTGTTCCTAAAGATTATCGTTTGATTAATTATATGCACAGTTTGAGATTATATTGGCTGACAGAAAAACATGATTTGCACATCTCAGATAGTCGCTTCATACACTACCACATCTGGGGAAACAAAAACAAGCCTTCTTCTAACCTCAGGATGGTGAGTATTTCAACTGAGTATTTTTGTTAGTTCTCTTTGTCGCACATGGGGAGTGAGTTGAGCCGTGCTTTTGTTGATTGCTTCTTGTTTATGCACATTCCGTATATTAATTTATGCATATGCTAGAGTTCAAAAGATAAGCTGAAACTTTTGTTTAAAGTCATTGCTAAGGTGTGTTGCTCTCCCTCCAGGTGGGGTTTATCTCGTCACTTCCATTATGTGCCAGAAATATCAGCTGCTTTTTTCTGGACTGTTCCAGCCCTTTTCAATCATGTAACCATCTATATTTAGTGTTTTCTTACAAAACAACAACCGATTCTAGCTTACTTCAGTTTTTGTGCAGTTTAGCTGAACTATTTCCTTGCTTTCCTGCAGTTTCTACCTTACTTCTATGTGATCTTCCTGACAATCCTTCTGCTTGACCGAGCGAAGAGGGATGATGACCGATGTCGCTCCAAGTAAGCAGATGCAGATTCCTCCTATTACATAATATATTCATTTATTGGGAGTGTTGGGGAGAATCCTAAAAAATGAATAGTCAGAGAGTGGTTTCAAACTGAAGTAATCTAGTTGTAAAAGCCATAAAAAAATTGAAAAACGGTTTCAAGCATTTTATGTAATGTTGAATGAGATTTTGACAAGTACTGTTTGCAGGTACGGCAAATACTGGAAGTCATACTGTCAGAAGGTTCCCTACAGGGTCATTCCTGGAATCTACTGAAGAGTCCGAATCCTGTACACATCGACCAGTGCGCCACGTTGAACTCGCTTGCTCGTTCTACTCACAGCTCATTAGGTGATTTGAGAATGCTGTGTTATGATTGCTTTGGGGTTATAAGTTCTGGTGTATTGTGGTATTAGACTATTAGTCTTGTCGACTGCCCAAGTAAACATTAGTTTTGTATTTCTTATGGCTCTGCTATGTACAACTTCAGGCTTCTTTGTTCCCATTAATCTATATGGAAAATTACGACCATACCTGGACTTCTACCTATTCCAGTTTGATGATTGATGGATAAGCAACTCTTCACTTTGACTCCCCTGTCCAAAAGTCTTATTAATATATTGGACGGTGATTTTCATAGTCTCGTTTTTTCTCTCTAAACTTCTCCCCTTGTTATTGGCTTGGAAAAGAGAGGGAGATGGAGAAAAAACGAGTGCGAAAATAGGAAAAAGAGGGAGAGTGCGAAAATCACTCCGACTCCGGTTCCCATAGCAAGAGTTGAGTTTTCCTTTTTCCCTTTCTTTACTCGAAAAGGAGTACACTTGAGGGGGATTTGACTTTGACCACAAGATAAAAACTTTGAAATGAAACCCGCATGAAAAAGAAAGAAATTAACTTGGCCTCTCAATGGTTGAGGGGATTTTTCTCCTTATTTTACTTTGTGACTGATTCACGAAATTTCAGACTTATCATTAAAGTCGTTAATATTATAAATCACTTTATAAATATTCTCTTAAAAAATCATTAAAATATGAAATCATTTCGTATCAAATTATACAAAAATAAATGGACAGATTCGATAAAAGCATTATGATCTGTCTATTTTTTTTTTGCGATTCATGGACTAAATGACTTTAGTTTTAATTTTTTTATCTTTAGAAATAAAATTTACAAAAGAATATATAAAAAAAACAATCACGATCTTAAATATGAAGTTCCATGAATCGAATACGAAATAAACTGAGGAGGAACTCCTCCTCAATCTTAAGGATCCAAGCTCCTCTAAAAAAGATCCGACATTTGGATGCCTTAGATCCTCTGTTGCATTATTGACATATTTCTCTTTCTGTATGTTTCAATCACGTGATTTCTTGATGACAAGCAATGTTATCTGTTTAGTTTAGGTTAAGGAGATAAGGAGAGTTTGAACTCGAAACACTGCGCATTGAAATAAATAAAATAAAAAAATACTTAGAATCAAGAATTAAGAATCAAGAGGGCTTTAGTGCGTTCAGCTGGACTGAGCCCAAATTACTTTCTTGTAGCTATACATTTAGAGCCCACAAAGAAAAAGGCCATCCAATTATCTGTTCGTCTCCTTCTTCTTCCCCTTCGCTAGTTTCTCTGCCAAACCTCCATTTGATTTTTCCAGTCGGCGCTCCTCAGGTACCGGTCTACGTCCTTGTATTTACATAATTTTGATTACATGCTGCTGCTTCCATGTTAAATGTGATGAGTTTATTTTATTCAGTATTTATTATACGAGTGGTGGGTTGCAGATGTATTTGGAGGCTGTTTTTTTGGTGGGTTGGCTCCCAAATCCCAAAAGCGAAAAGGGTTTTTCTTCTTCAACTAATTCAACTATGCTGCACTAATACAGGGTTTATTAGTGCCAGGGCATATGAAAGTAAGTACCTTTTTATGTGTATATATATGTGCATACGTATTTGTATGTGTGTATCTGCCAAACCTTAGGAGTCCTTCTGGCCGGATATGAGTCTGATGACTTGAAACCGAAATGCCAATACTCTAACTAGGGTTCTTTTGGTGCCTAGGATTGGATTGGGCTGCGCTGCATAACTCATTAAATTCAAGGTGTTTCAAGTTTCAAGTTTGAGGTGAATTTCATTTTGAGGGGGATTCAATTTTCTTAAGCAGTAATAAGTTCGTATTTCTCTGAGGCTACACGAATAGGCTCATCAAGAAGAAACAGGCGACCAAGGCGCTGCTCCACGGAAGAAGAAGCGGTTCACCGAGGGATAACGCCTAGATAGGTGGGGAAGATGCAGCCACAAAGCATGAATTTTGGTCCGACTCATTGATCTTCATTCACCATACATGGGATATCGTTAGTTATGCTAACCTGTCCAATCCTAGGCACCAGAAAAACCCCATATAATGTAGGTAAAGTAGACAAACCTATATTTGTTGACCTTCTCTTGGTCTTTCCTAATTTTCTTATATAGTGTTTGGTTTGCAGGAAAAGTTGAACTTTCATGGAAAAAGTATGGAGATTTAGGTGTTGTTTTCTACACAGAGGGCCAACCCAAATCATCAGAGCACTGCGCCTGTTGCCAATCTGCCACTTTTCATCACCAAAGGTGTGTCCAACTAACAAAACCCAGGAAAATTTCCCCAAAATTTTTGACCGAGAAAGAAGTAAACTCATTCTCAATCATCAAGTTGTGCATTCCACTTTATTGAACTGCTCTTCTGATTTGATTGCACTGAGATTCTTCTTGTGGTGTGCCGGACAACGTAATTATTTTCACAATAAGATTGTGATTGATCACATGGTTGGTGTGATCAAGCGTGTGATGGAACAATGCAGAACAGTTCAATTGCTTATTAGGGAACTAGAGAGCATGGGGTGTGTTGTAAAATCTCAAACATTTTTACTCTTGTTGAGGGTTTATTGGCGTGGAGAAATGTATACAATGGTCTTTGAGGTTATTGAGGTAATGGATACTTATGGTTTTACTCCAAACACATTTGCTCGTAACATAATCATTGATGCGTTGTTCAAAATTGGGTGTGGGGATTTAGCTATTAAGTTTCTGAAAGAGACCCGAAGGCCAAATTTTTTGACTTTTAACATTGCACTGTGTAATTTATGTAAGCTCAATGATTTATGTCACATTGGAGATGTATTGAGAATGATGTTGAGGTGGGGCTATCACCCAAAAGTTGAGACATTTGAGATGATTATGGGCTGTTTTTGCAAAATGGATAATACAGCGGAGGCGCATCAAGTGTTGGGTCTATTGATTACCTTGGGCATCACTGTGTCTGTAAATGTTTGGAGTATGTTGATGAATGGGTTTTGTCGATTGCAGAGACCTGATGTTGCTGGTAAGTTATTGGAGAAGATGGTCGAGACTGGTTCTTCTCCCAGTATTGTAACGTACACAACTTTAATCAGAGGATTTTTAAAATCTAATATGGTTAGACAAGCATTCAATATTCTAAATATTATGGAATCTAAAGGATATGCCCCTGACCTTGTTCTTTGTAATGTGTTAATAGACTCCTTTGCCAAGGCCGGGAGGTGTGATGATGCCATTGATGTTTTTGTTAGCATGCAATCACGAAACTTGGCTCCTGATTCTTGTACTGTCTCTTCCTTGTTATCCACCATATGTTTGTCTAGGAGGTTTCATCTCTTGCCCAAGTTGGTTCGTGGACTTGACGTAGAAGCCGACTTATTGCTATGTAACTCACTTCTCTGTTATTTTTGTAAGGCTGGGTTTCCATCTCTTGCTGTGCAGTTTTATAATGATATGCTTGATAGAGGTCTTACACCAGATAAGTATACTTTTGTTGGATTAGTAGATGGGTTATGTAAGGCAAGAAGAGTTGACGAAGCAGTTGATGTGTACCATGGGATTCTCCTAAGTTTCCCTGGACAGGATGCTTACATTCATACTGTGGTCATGGATGGGCTTATAAAGGTTGGTAAGTTTAATGCGGCCATTAGAGTGTTTAGAAAAGCAGTTGCAGAGGGATTCACACTTGATGTTGTAGCATACACAGTTGCCATAATTGGGCTCTTTATGGGTGGTAGAGCTGGAGAGGCTTGGTCACTCTTTCGCCAGATGAAGGAGGTCGGCTCGGCTCCTACTGCACATACATACAATGTAATGGTTTCTGGTTTCGTTAAAGAAAGAGATCTTAACATGGTTAATTTAATGCTACAAGAGATGATAGAAGCAAAAGTAGAACTGGGCTCCAATACTTTCTTGAGATTATCAAAATTCCTCTGTAGACCATATCATTCTGATTCAGTTATTGAACTATGGATTGAGATGAGAAGTTTGGGTTTGATATCTTCCAAGGTAGTGCAAGAATTACTCTCCGATGAAGTTACCGAAAGCGGGAAAGTAGATGATGGCCTCATTGCATTTTTAGACGTTAGTTCAAAAACTGAATTATCTGTGGGGACATCTGGCTCTGAAGACGTTTATGATGTGGCTGCTTCAATTGGTTGAGATCTGCCTCCAAGAATGGTACGTCTCACTGATCTTGCACACAATTTATTGGAGCAAATAAGGGCAGGGCAAAACTCAAGAGTTTGTTTTTCATTCTTCACTTGTTCAGTTCATGCTTCGTCTCACTATTTTTTTAATTTTTTATTTTTTGACAAACGATAGCCTAGTGGGTTAAATTGTTAGTTGTTAGGGGGAGGGGGATTGGTGGGGATCAAACCCACACCAAGGTGCATAGGCATGATTGCTTTCCTCCACTGCGGTAAAGCGGCATCTTCATGCTTCATCTCACTACGATTCATTGTACGTTTGTCTCTAGCAGCTGGCTTCTATATTTATTGGAGTTGCTTGGTCTGGGTGCCATCCATTTATACTTCCCCAGATAGGTACATGGTCAATCATCCAACAAAATCAGCACTAGTTTGCCCAGCTTATTAAAGTTGTGAATTTAATCATCATATTTCTACAGGATTTCTGAAGGTGCGTTCTATTTGTCACCTTATTTCCATATTTTGAAGTATGCTCTTCCCTTGGTGAATATTGATATGTATATGTAGGTCATGTACATGGTAGTTATTGTGGGGTTATGGATGCTCAATGATAATGTGAGAAAACAGGGTTAATCAAGCAGCTTTTTGGATCTGGAAAATTTGAATTTTTGCGAAAATTTATAAGTGTACCTAGCAGTACAAATTAAAATCGATTCATCTGTTCTTTTCTTCTCATTTCTTCCCCTTATCATTTGTCACATTTCTTAGCTAGTACCTTATGTTGTGGTGGATTGGGGCATCTGCAACAAGTATGAAATGACAGGGAAAACCAAGAATTTCGCAAAGCAACATGCTTGGTGTGGAGAAAAGTTCTATTAGAGATGCTTTTTGGTTTTCTGAAATTTATAATGTGATTCTTATCTCATACTATGTATAGTTTGGTATATGTTGGCTGACAGAAAAGTCGCAATATGTCCATATCTTCAGAAGCAGTTGCTTCTACACTACCACATATGAGGAATCAAAGATAAGCCTTCGTTCAACCTCAGAATGGTGCAGTCAAAAAGAAAAACCTCAGAATGGTGAGTGTTTCAATTTTAGTTTATTTTATGACACTGCATATGAATGTAGTTGAATACTATAGTCTCACTGCTTTTGTCGAACAAGGGGAGTGAGTTGAGTTGTGATTTGTTGATTTCGTGCAATATAGAATTGATTAATCATACGAGGCCAAGAGCGCGTACAGTTGGTATCGTGTAAATCTACTAAATAATGTAGCAGGCGAATGAAATTATTGGAAGACTAACCTGAAAAAGCGGTCTCACTCTGCGCGACACATTCTAAATTCATGCATGTCTTAGATTTTGAGAATTAAGCTGGTGCTTTTTGCTAAAATCATTGCTGACTCTGCAGATGGGGTTTATGTCAAAGAAGTTGTAATGAGAATTACAACTATAATTACACTTCGGCGTAAAGGGAATGAAATCAAGGTGTTCATCCTACCCGGAATCCAAGTATCAAAAAACCTAAACGACAAAGAGAAGGCTCCCTTGATTCCAATTAGTCTGGGATGATGTGGTATTTGGCGTCCTCGCCAAAGCATTAAGCCAACTCTCGGAATCTCTGATGCGTTTGTACACTCAGTTCCTTAATATGATTATGCAGTCCTCACCAATCACCATATACCTGCCTTTTATTTTGAAAACGAGCTTGTGTAATGTGAAACTTGTAGAGGCACTTGCTAGAAATTTGTTGATTGTAAATTCGAATGAGCTTCATTCTCATTGTATCACATAAAAAATTTCTGATATTGCACTTATATCTCAAACGAGATTGTTTACATGATAGAGCAACCATTGACATTGCTGACATTGTCATCACTGCAGATAGTGTAAGGATCAGTTGCTGCTTTTGAATCTGATGGCATGTAATTCATCGGCGGATGCAGGTTCGCATACGGACATTGTCTGACATCGGTATCTTCCCCGTCACCCTTTCTTTTACTTCTGCTAAGCGCTTGGTTAATTTCACGTCTGCCGACATGCTTGCCTTTGTTTTCATCTCACAATACCAATTGAACCACCTTAGCTTTTACTTCTAGTAAGTACTCGGTTAAGTGTTCGTTGACATGTTTGCCTCTATTGCTATTATCGCCGATCACAATGCCAGTCTTTCACTTTTGCCAAGCGCTTGATTGTATTCACATTCCTCATCGCCTTTGCCCTTTTTCCTATCATCGTCGATAACATTATAGCGCTTGATTGTATTCTAGTTCGTATTTAGAGAAACTGAGGCCAAGGACCTCTTGAAGCTGTTACGATATGTCAATCCTGTGTGTGTTAGTACGCTTAACACGGAAGGCGAGACTGTGTTTGATGTGATGAAGCTCCTCCTCAATGAGCCCAGGATGTGCTAGGAAATTGCAATCCATGTGGCTGCGTTTGGTGGGAACATCAATAACTAGCGAAATTCGCTCTTTTGAGTTTGATGGCTGTTTTTTTTTTCCGATCCAATCCTTAACCGGGTTTAGCTTAATCTCCAATCCAATTCCTTACCGAATTATAACCTTGCTTTAGATTTAGGCAATTTTTATTTTGATAATCCTCCTTGTTTAGTTAATTTTGTTCATGATGATCGACTTGAGATGTTCCGATATAGAGTTACTATTACTTAATTTTGTTTGGGCTCTTAGCCCCTGTCGCTTTCAAACAAAAAATTAAAATCGTTACCCATTGACAGTAAGAAAAAAAATCTAATACCACCAACAAAAACAATAAATGGACAAAAACAAAAGAACACGTGATACTTGTAAGACAAGAATACTAAAGGACACACAAAGCAGATTGAAACTTTAGCAGTTTTTACATGATTGAGCGACTGCTAACATTTTCGTCATTGGACAAAATATTAGGATCAGTTCCTGGTTCTGAATCTGACGGCCTGTAATTCATCGGTGTATGTTATGTGGGTTTGCATACGTGTACGGTAGAGGGTACATTTGATTCATCGGCGGATCTGAGTTTACGTACGTGTACGGTGGAGGGTACATTTGATGCATCGGAGGATGTGGGTTCGTTTACCTGTAAAGTCGGCCGATGTGGGTTTGCATAGGTGCACGGTGGACGGTACGTTTGATGCATACCCCTATCATTGCCATCACTCCTTGCACTTCTACTTCTGCTTAGCACTTGGTTAGTTTCACGTACGTCCAAGTGTTTGCCTTTGTCCTTATCATTGGTGTGTTAGAATCTAGGTTCTAAAAAACGCTAGACACTAGTCGGGCGGCGAGCTGGGGCCTAGCGCCTAGGCGACTAGACGGGGTCTAGGCGGGCCCCTAGGTGGACTAGGCGGATTTAATTAAATCTATTATATTTTGTGTAAATAAGTGTCTATTTATATTTAAAATATATATGATTTCATCATAAACTACAAAATGGAATGACATATATTATGAGATATTGGAACACAATGAAAACATGCAGAACAAGTATATAATGTGTGTTCCTTTATGTATTCAATAAGTCTCTTACAATTTATTGAAAAAAATAAAATGTAAAATGAAAGTTATCTATTTTATGTCTAAGTGAGTTGCAACCTAGGCGGGTATCTAGGTGGGTCTGAGCGGGCTAGACGGGCGCCTAGGCGGTGTAGGCGGGCGCCTCAGTAGGTCTAGGCGCCATTTCTTAATTTTCAAACGCTAGGCATTAATCGGGACGGTGGCCAACCGCCTAGTGCCTAGGTGGGGATTTTTAGAACAATGGTTAGAATATGAGTATGAGAAAGAGAAGTTTTAGGGACCGGCTATAGGTATTCGGTTTGATAGAAAATTCTTGTTACTAAGAAGAATAACAGTCCTTGATGAAGAAGGATTTCATATAGCATTGGGATCAGCTCTTATGGGACAAGGAAACGAGTATTTGTTTCCTATAGGAATTTTAATAAGGAATCCTATCTATTACGAAAAAGATTGTATGTATATACATAGTGGTCTCTCATTTCACATAACACGCTCTCATGTTGGGAACCATAACATTACTCTTGTCTAAATTAAGTCAACCTATGAAGAGAGATTTCAACGTGCTATTCTAACTAACTAGCATATCCCGAAATGAAAACCATCATAATGCCTTAATATTGGGAACCATATCTCTGGCCCCAAAAATGGACTTACACGGAACAGATTCACTATGATTGTTGTATCTTCAGTCTAATAGTATAAAGTCATTTATAAATTTTTCTGCACAAGATATTCTATTATTAAACCGGGACGACACGTTGCAGCGAACTTATTCTGTTTCATTTAAAAATAAAATAAAATAAAATAAAAGCCGCTCTCTAAAAGAGTCCGAAATTTAAAAAATGGGTCGGGCCATCTGAAAGCGGGTTTAAAATATAACAGCAAAGACCTAGGGCTCTTCGGGGTCCATATCGAACACAAAATCTTTAATCTTAAGGTGAATCGTAAAACTCATGATAAAACATTCTTCTGTGAAATTCCAAAGCGATCGAGATCAAGGATTCCTTCTCTTTTGTTTCAGGTACAATCTTTAATCCTAGTGTTCTTTGCTTTCTGCTTTCTCAATTGATTTGTCTGAGAATTTTTGTGGTAATTTTTCTTAATTTTTAGTCCGTTTTAATGTGGTTATTCGTTTGATGTGATGGGTTCTTAGCTGAAGGGAGGGGCAAATTTGATACTTGCTGCTGCAACTCAGTTACTAAGAATTAGGGTTTCTGGGTTTATTTGAGCTTGGCTGAAATTGGTATCTAAATCTAATTGAGGAATTACAAGTTGGGGTTTGATTGTTTCTTAGATAACCTAATTTCCTGTAACGAAGGGTTTTTTTCTTCTGTATATATTTTACCTGGAAAGAAGTTTCTCTGAGTTCAATTGACTTTGATTCTGTAGGAAATTATTTGTTTTAGGTCAATAAATTACTTGTTATAGATGAGTTTGTTTGTTTGTTTCTTGGGAGACTGGGACTGTTTAATACTTACCTGTGATTTGATTGCCTTTTTGTTGAGAGAGCTCGTTCATTTTCCGCTTATGTTTGCTCTCTGCCATTTCGTTCATCGCTCTCGTGTTTGTGTAGCATAACTTTTGTGCATTTTGATCTTATAGGCACAAACATGTCGTCGTATGAGAATGTCGTTGGTGGGAAGCTGAAGCTCAAGGGAAAGGCTCTGGATGTGAAGGCTGCTGGAATGAAGAAGAAAAAGAAACATAAGAAACAGCAAGAACAAACATCCGTTGTCACGGAAACTGAGCTCTCAGCTGGTAAGTTGACCCTTTGATGTCAAATTAAAATTGGTTTCTTTTTTTAGTTTTGAATATTATATGCTGTATTTTTCTCTCCTCTTTTCATGGTCATGCAAATTGATAAAGGTTTGACCACACACGAATCTGTAAAAATAAAAACTGTTTTTGTAACATCAGATTAATTTTTAGTTTAGTAGTATATATTTGTCAATTGTGTGTGTGAACAATGGTTCTTTGATCACCAGGACCATCCATTGCTAGACTTAATGGAATTTGAACGACACTGATTTTGTTTTGGTAAAAAAAGAGCGAGAAGACATTGGTTTCGTAGATTTAGTCATTTAAGTACTTTATATGCAAGGCAGAATGCTGTTTTCTAAAAGAAAATATTGTATTGATGTTAAATTTGGTTCCTCTTTGCCATGCCGTTTCTGTTTCGAATTTCCCTTTTATCCGAGTTTAGTCATTCAATATGGTATCAGGTGTAGATGGAAGTACAGAAGTAACCAATCCCGATGAGGAAGAACTAAACGATTCGCACAAATCAAGTGAGGATGGGAAGGCTCCTCACTACGGTGATCTTCTCACACCTGCAGAGAGACGATATATAGAAGAGAGAGAGAGAATTGATAATCACAGGTTGGCCAAGACAGCAAACAAGTCCCACCGTGACAGAATTCAAGACTTCAACCAATATCTGGCAAACATGAGCGAGCATTATGACATTCCTAAAGTCGGGCCAGGCTAACTCGGCCAAGTCTTTGAATGTGAAAGCCAAAGGATGGAGTCTCGTTTTTCATTTCAAGTCAGTAGTATATGTATGGTCTAATTCATGCGGCCGTCAATTTACGCTTTGTATTCAATGTGGCAGTGTTTCCTTGGATATGAATCGATTCCTAATGACATTTTATATGAACCTTGCTTTTGTAATTTGTACTACTCATTTACGTCTTAGGGTTTTCTGAATTCCGCTTGTTCCGCTAAACCTTCGTATGGCCATGTCAATGTCATTGCTTGGCTGAAAAGTAGTAAACTTGCTTTTTTGTTTGCCTGTTTCTAAAGAATGACTAGCCTTTTACTTTCTTAGACCATCTTCAAAGAAAATGTCAAATTATAAAGATCAAATTACAATTGATGGTTGATGTGGCAATCGGAAGTTTTAAGTCAAATTTTGTATTTTTCCAACCAAATTGTCAAATGTTATTGTTTTATTTAAATGTTGTTTTAAATGGTTGTAATTATTAAAAAATGTTGAAACTTGGTTGAAATGTAGTGAAATAGGGAACTCGCCATTAAAGTTATTTAAAAATAAATTTGACATTGGTGTCAGATTTCACTCATAATCACAAAGCTTTGAAATCCAATTAGCAAATAACACGTGGGTTGGATAGACATTTGATGTCAAATACGCACAGTATCGTTCCGCCTAGGATGAGATGCTCTTAGCAGTTACCATGGTTACTTTCTTGTTTGGCAAATCAAGTGGAACTAGTCACCATCTAGGCTCGTCGTGGCCATTCGAAACAGGTGTTATGGATTGGGATACAGCCAGTTCGTTGTACTTTGGCAAAATTAGATAAAAGCGCTCCAATTCTACATCTTATGAATTAAACATTTGTGGGTTTTCAACTTTTTATTAAAATGCTTTGTATTTTGATTAAGGTGCTTCCATCTTTATCCATGTCATATTTAAATTTCCAACTCATTATTTTAAGTAAATTTTAAAGAAACCAAAAAAAAAAATATGAAAATAAGTTATTTATATTGAAACTAATCAGATCTAAAATCCCTAAATTCATGGAAAGAAAATAAGTTTGAAAATTTTGATCGAGTCATTATCCAAATAATTAATTGTTAAGAATTTGATATAATTAATTTTCAGTACAAAGTTTTAACATGAAAAATTCTCTCATTTTTAAGGGTCATAACGTACCACTAGATTGTACATACCAAAGTTAGGTTAACACATTGTACCAATACAATGGTACAAACTAGAACAAGAATCACATAACGTACCAACATTAGTAATATGTAATATACCAAAATATTAATACGTACCAAAACTAAGATTATATAATGTACCAATTATGTACCAAGTTATTGATACTTTATGTTTAATACATATGTGCATTCATATATCATGTCCATAATTGGTACGTTATGTTTAATACGATGTTATTTGTATTTTTAAAATTTTAATGATATTTTTTATTTGAGTAATGAAAAGTTTCGTTTGAAATGAATTATGGGATAATATATCTCCTAGATTTTAGGATTTAGGTGATATTAATTTGTCGTTTGATTGGTAAACCAAACATATGTAATTTTTGTTATTAAAAATTAGATAAGAATGTTAGATCAAAAGTCTAAAAACTATGGATGTTAAATCTAAGAATTTGAAAACTGAGGCGCCTATATCAAAATACCCCGTTGAAAGTTTTTCTTCCCTTGCTGTGTTTCGTCAACTCGGAGAATAAAAACGGAGATTCAAACGAGAGAAATGAGAACTGTCGAGCGAACCAAAAACTCGAAATGATGCATACCTTATTGTTTGAATAAATAAGGAATGGAGATCTAGTCTCTTATTCTGGGTGGAAAAACCCCACGGGAATGACAGGAACACAATAATCGAAACTAAAACTACACATTCCGACTAGAACAAGTGCCACGAGCAAAGCAAGAGTATCACCATCCTTCTTCATGCACAACAAAAATAACTCAAACTGTGTCGCCACACGACTTTATAACAGCCGCTCGAATAATCCAAAGCTCATTGTTTTGAGATGTTCAATCATCGGGTTTCATCCTCAAGAGCACGGAAACCACTCGTGAGGTCCTCGTGTAGCTTCTTAAACTTTGCCACAAGAGCTTCTTCCCCTTCTGCCGGATCCTCAAACTTTTGGGACCTGCACGTCGCCGGTGAGAGGGTTAGGACCAATAAGATTTGAAACGTTTCCTGTTGTAAAAGCATTGTGATGTTACTTACACTAGGCGGTAAAAGAGATCTCCCAAGCGGTGCTTGATTAGGCTGTAACTTATCTTCTGACCATCCATACCAGCTGCTCTCTCTACAGCCTGCGTATTCAACGCCACATAACATCAGTA
This sequence comes from Cydonia oblonga, assembly GCA_015708375.1. Taxonomy (NCBI): domain Eukaryota; kingdom Viridiplantae; phylum Streptophyta; class Magnoliopsida; order Rosales; family Rosaceae; genus Cydonia; species Cydonia oblonga. The sequence continues at coordinate 1,152 of JADOBS010302950.1, read as the reverse complement.
AAGGACCCACGGCCGTTGTTCATTCGATTAGCCATTTCAAGGTGAACTCAGTTGCTCTTTATATATGATATAAAGCTTAATTGTGCAAAGACAAGGGAACGATAAGAACAACTCTCTTCCTTACTCTATGAACAGAAGAATAAAAAAAATTCAATCAACCTAGAGATGGATTCTTCAGACATCCAAATAAGTTGCTAATGCAGACATCGTCGGCCACAATAAGAAAGGAAAGAAATGGACAAACAGTTCACCTGATTGGCCAGATTAAAGTAATGGATGATATTCCGCATCATCCACACAGACTTGTAGAATGGGCAGAACTTGTCATATCTGTCCACCCATGAAAAACATGCAAAAGATGAGTAAACGTACTGGGCCCAACCAAAATGAAAAACATATATAGTTCAAAAGGGAGGACCATGGAGCTGGAACTCACGGAGTAAATGCATTCTGTGCAAGATAATCCTCCCTCAAGAGCTTTGCAGTCTCTAAGGTGATCTTATCTCCTTCGGCCAAAGCATCCTTTCCTACAAGCTGCAGTAACCCAAGATATCAGTTTATGACAACGTATATATCTGTATCAGCTAAACCTTGAATATCTATCACACCAGATATCAAACTGATACAACGAAAATTTAAAGGTCCCTGTACTCGAATTTTACAGAATCTTGTAGTTCAGCTTTATACAAATACCATACTAAAATGAAATAGTTTCTGTTTTTGGGATTGGAGGACCCCCTAATCCATACTACAAGCAAAGAAAGACGTACCTGGACAATTTCATTGAGATCATCTTCTCGTTGCAAAACCTCACGTGCCTTTGTCCTGATGTTGATAAAATCAGGATCAAATTGATCATAGAAAGACTCTAATGCCTGCAAACAACATACAGAAACAAGTCAAACAATCAGCAAAAAAAGGAATGAACAAATAATACAACTCGATTAGTGATACCCCAATAAAGGAGGGGCATTATTAAATGATTAGGGGTAACAGTCTATGATCATACTGTTGAGTACTTCGAGTAAGAAATAAGCCAGTTCACAGAGGGGAAATGCTTCCTCTGAGCAAGTTTTTTGTCCAGACCCCAGAAAACCTGAAAAAAAAAAAAAAAAAAGGTGTACTTCCATTGATGAGAATCACTTAAGGCAT